>LKTO01000439.1:0-42910 GCA_001399465.1 Hymenoscyphus scutula | reverse complement strand
TTATATACTAGTAATTTATATCTAAAGTTAGTATAGAATAGTAATATAAGTGTTATTTCTATAGTTAAGCTATTATATATAAACTAAGCTAAAGGTAACAGTTCTACCTAGTTGTTCTACTAGTAGTTTATATAGTAATAGAGGTATGTTTTAACTACTTGATTTATACGTTTATTCTCTCTATTAGTCTAGAGGTAGAAAGCTATTAAAAGCTTCCTTTTTATATCTAATCGCTCTATAAGAGTAGTCTAGAACTTTAAGGTAAAAAGCTTATCTCTATCTAAGAGTATCTCTATTAATATTTCGTATCTTAAGATTACGTCTCTTAAGTATACGAATACTAGATGTTCTACTATACTAGACTCTATATATAGTATTAGTATTATATATTTAGTAAGTCTTTCTATAATAACTAGAATTAAGTTATATTTAACTCCTGTTATTAGGTCTCTAGATTTTAGTAGCTTAATAATAAAATTCTAAGAGACTAATTTCTAAGGTGTCTATAGAATAGAAGTAGTACTTATCTATCTATATAGTAGCTAGTATAAAGCCTTATTCTAGGTATAGGTATTATACTTCTTTATTATATCCTTAACAATCGCTAGTAGATAGTCTATAAAGTAATGTTATTTAATCCGCTAAGTAGTTCTTCTAATTCCTTAATATCTATAAGTAAGTACTAAATAGTACTTACTAATAAACTACTTTATATATTTCTTTAGAACCTATAATTTCCTATTATAATACTAGTTCTTTCCTTCGTATATATCCTAGATTACGTCTAGCTATAGATCTACTATCTATATAGCTATAATTTAATAAACTGTTAGAGCTAAGTCTCTATTAGATAGCTCTTTTAATATTACTAGCCTTATATATTCTCTAGCTTCTTCGTAGCCTAGTTTATAACTAAGAGTATCTACTCTTAGATTTATTATTCCTATAATATATTAGATAACGATATTATAGTATAATAGAGTTTCTAACTATCTAGTAAGACACTCGCTTATAAGTTCCTTAGTAGTAGTAAAGGTTTAAAGATTAGCGTGATTAGTAAGAACTATTACCTAATACTTTATTTCTTAGAGGTAGATCTTCTAATACTCTAGTGTAAAGACTATAGTAAGTAGTTCCTTCTCGAATATAGTATAGTTCTACTATACTAGGTCTAGCGTTCTAGAGTAGTAGGCTATAGGTATTAATTTTCTGTTTTCGTCTAGTTACAAGTATATAGCATCTATTACTATATCTAATAAGTCTATTTCTATAGTACTTAGTTTCTCTAGATTATAGTTATATAGAATAGATTCCTTAGTAAAGCGTTTCTTTATTATCTAAAAGGCTATCTCTATAATTTCGTTCTATATAAAAGGTACTCCTTTATATATAAGGTTTATTATTAGTTTTAATATTCTAGCGTAGTCTACTATAAACTAATAGTAGAAGTTAGCGAATCCCTAGAAACGTTAAATATCTTTAATAGTTTTTAGTAATTCCTAGTTAATAACGTCTCTTATCTTGTCTAGGTTGATTTCTATTCTTCTAGAGGAGATTATTCAGCCTAGAAACTTAGTATAAGTTACTCTAAACTTGTATTTTAATAACTTAAGTTAAGAGTTTACTATAGTAAGTCTCTTTATAACCTCGTGTATATAACTCTTATGTTCCTCTACTTTATCTAAGTAGATTAGAATGTTATCTAGGTAATAAATAACTGTTACCTCTAGAAGACCTTCTAGAATATTATTATTCTACCTCTAGTAAGTTACTAGTATAGTAGCTAATCTAAATAGTATTACCGTATACTTATAGAGTTCTAATAGTAATCTAAAAGTAGTTTTCTACTTATTACCTACCTTAATTCTAATTAAGATATAAGCGTTCTATTAGTTAAGTTTTATAAATATCTTAGTAGAGCTAATTCTATCTAGTAGATATTATTCTTCTAGTAGTAGGTAAGTGTTCTTAATTATTATATTATTTACTTCTTAGTAGTCGACGTAAACTTAACTTATTAGATTATTCTTCTTACTAACAACTAATATATTTAATAGAATAGATAATTTAGATCTCTAAATATAACCTTTCTTTAAACCTTTAATAATATAGCTTTTAAAGCGTTATAGCTTAATCTAACTATAAGGCTATATTTTCTGTTTCTTAAGGTTATAACTCTCTTTTAATTTAATCTTATAATTCTATAAATAATATTCTAGTAGAGCTTATAAGTCCTCTAGGTTCTTAAACAATTCTATAAATTCTCTATACTATATAGATATTACGTTATTAGCTTTCTTACTAATCTATAGAGGACTCTCGACAAGGTGTTCTAGCGCCTTAAAAGAGGTAGCGCTAACCTCGTTCTAGCTATATAGTTAAGGCTACGATCCTTTATAGTTATATTAGCTAAAAGTTATTATTTAGACTTTCTAGTTAATATCTAGATTATATTTACTAATCTATAGTATACTAAGTATTACATCTTAGCTACTAATCGCTATAATATTAAATTATATATCTAAGTAGTATCCTTTAATAGTAATTTATATTAGTATAGTTTACTAATTAATAACTCTGTTTTAATATACTACGTCTATTCTATCAACTATATCTAGGTAGTATAGTTCTATCTTCTTAATAGAGACGTTTAGCCTCTTAAGTACTAATAGAGAAAGGAAGTTATCTATCGCTTCTAAGTTAATCATAACCTAGAGTTCCTATCCTCTAATTTTTATAGTTATTATTAACTAGTAGTCTTCTAATATAGCGTAGATTTCCTGTCTATTTACATAGACTATAAAACTATGTTCTCTCTAGCTAATTTCCGCTACTTAGAGTTTATATCTCTAAGGGTATAGTTTTACTTACTAAGAGTTGCTTTTAGTTATTATATAGACTATTTACTATTTAATAGCTCGGCTATAGTTAGGTTTATTACTAGTAAACTATTTCTCTAATTCCTAGTCTAATATAGGTTTTAGATAGAAACGCTACTATATAATTACATCTTCTAATATAACTTCTAGAACCTAATACTCTTCTACTTATAGTTAGATGAAAGGTTGATCTCTTTCTTTCTATAACTTAAGAGTAGACTTAAAGATGTCCTTAATAGCTTATACGTTTAGTTTTCCTTCTATAGTATCTAGGTTACTTTTAAGATTCCTAAAGATAATACTTATTAGAAGGTTGTCTTAAACTTGAAATCGTTCTAGCGCTTCTAGAGCCTGTCCTCTAGTTATATAAGAGGCCTAAAAGTCTAACTTGTTTCTATTAAGGTCTATCTATTAGTTACTATATTTAAAACATCCTATAAATACTTATATTTCTCCTTCTTAAGGGTCGTCGTTCTAGTTATTCCCTTAACTAGACGCTTCTAATAATTCTAACGATAAGTCTAATAATAACTCTATTATCTCTACTTTATATTATAGAGGTAGATTATACTCTAATTTAGAACATCCCTTGTAGTATTATTCTAGGATAGAGTTCTCCTTATCCTCTACTTATGTTCTATACTTATAAGCTTCTAGCTCTTCGTTAGATAGGTTAAATCTCTTAAGTAATACTATTTCCTTTCTAGTTATAGTAAATACTTAATACTTTCCTAAAGAATCAGCCTTCTTATAACAGTTACTTACTCTATAGCTAGGCAGGCTATATGAAAAGCATAGGTACTACTCACGACGTCGGTTTTGTTCTTTCTAGGAGAGCTTCTACTTTCTAGAAGTCTTCTTCTAAGTAGCGTTCACTTGTTAGTCGTCCTAGTAGTCTAGTCAGCTCTATTTATTATACTTCTTAAATTCTAGATAGTAATTAGTTTTCTTAAATTCCTATAGATAGTTATCTAAGTAGATTACTCCTTTAATTATAGTAGTAATATCTTTATAATCGAGATTTTATTATACTATCTCTTTATATAGCTTAACGTTAAGTCCTCTATAGAAGAGTTCTATAAGAGTAAGGGAATCCTACTCTATTCTATTTCTATAACATTAGAATTCATTTATATAATTAATTACTAATCTAGTTTAGCGTAGATTAAGTAACTTCTATATTACTATTTTAATAGTATTAATATTACTAAACATTTAGTATATAGTAACTTTAAATCTATTCTAAGATCTAAATATTAATTATATATTAGCTATACTTTCTACTAAGGCTTTATATATAAAAAAGTCCTCTAGATATAGTTATATCTATTCGAGAGTAGTTCCTTAAAGGTAGGAGATAGTAAAGATAGGTAATACTATACTGTCGCTATTAAACTTATCTTTATTAAAGTTAAAGTAGATTTCTATTTATATAAGAAATAACTCTAACTCTTATTATTTACTATAGTAGATATTAAGTAGCTTAACTCGTATAGTTTCTAGGGCTTCGACTCTATATAGCTCTAGTACGTCTAGTATACTCTTGTTATCGTCTTCGTTGTCTAGAGTAGTTGTTTCCTAGAACGCGGCAGGTATGCTCTAGATTAGTATGTTAATAGTACTAGTACTAGAGCTAGAGATAAGAGTAGCCTTTAGAGGTATTACGATTTAAACTTCTAAGCTTAGGTGCTTAAAGTATAACGATTCTCAAACTAACTAACTAAGGTAACTAAGTATTACTAGGGTTTGTTCTTATAAGGAGGTTTAATTGTAGACTAGGTGTTTACTTAGAGGTAAACTTATTACTTAACTATAAAGCTATTAAGGTAGTAATAATAATATAATATTAAATTAAGTATAAAGCTCCTATCTAATAGTAGACATACTAGTCTTATATAGAACCTTCCTGCTCATAGATCTATCCTAGATCCCAGGACCCCTTTAGATCCCTAGAGGATCCTCAGGGATCTATCACGTGATTACAACTATGTGAAATCCTTGGATCGCTTAGCTAACCTAAGCGACCTGTCTAATACTATAAGAGTATATGATAGTGCTCAACCTGTCAGGGCGCCGCCTGGTCTTCACTAGTCACGTGTGCACGTGATTCGTGACAGTAAGAACCTCTTAGAATCTTCCTTTCAACAAGTCTTATACGACGAAGGTTACTCCTTTATAAGAGGGGGATTTAAGCCTAAACTTACCCCGGTTCTTAGGGAACAACGCGTTAAGTTAGCTAAACGACTCCTTAAGATGGACCTCTCCTAAGTAGTGTTCATAGACGCTACTACCTTACATATAGAACTTAACAATGGCCCGGATAGGTGTTAGCAGAAGCAGGAAGAGTACTACTATAAGGACGTTCGGACAGAGATAGTAAAGGGGTACTCGGATAGACAGTTCTTTAGTGCCATCTGCCTAGGTTTTCGCCAAGGTCCTTACTATATATATAACCTGGAAATAACATAGGAAGTCAAGGACGTAGAGACGTATTTAGCCGAGGCCAACGCATAATGGTTACACTATACAGAGAGAGAGTTTAACCGGCTAGAGCAGGCCAAGGAAGACTACTGGGCTAGTAAAGGACGTAGGGTACCTGGAAAGAGGGCTGAATTATATAACTTTCTATATAAACAAGCATATAAGAGGGGGGACAGGGGTAAGGGAGGGGTAGATTAGTACCGGCTTTACGAGGGGTATCTTAAGCTAAAGTTGTTCCCTTGGTATAAGGAACTACGTAAACTAGAGAGAGGGAAGATAATACGTTTAGTTACAGATAATACTAGCCCTTACAGTCACAAGGTAACTAAAGAAGTATTATACTACTATTCTATTTAGCGCCTCCTTCACCCTGTACAGTCACTGGATATGAACCTAATAGAGTAGATTTGGAAGTATATAAGGCAACAACTACGTAAGAGAAAGAAACAACCAAAGAACAAGGTAGATTTAAAGCTTATGTAGGCACAGGAGTAGAAGAAGGTACCCCAGAAAGTAATAGATAATGTAATTAGTAACCTGAGAAAGACTCTCCAGAAAGTTATAGACTATAGAGAGGATAATGATTTCCAGGGATAGAGCTTTAATTTCTACTACTTTTCATATAAAAACACTCAGAATTACATTATATATAAGTAATAGTAGTAAAAAAAGGGGGGTGGGGTGGAAGCGAAAAACGAGCTGAAAATTAGCTGAGGGCGTTCATTAAATACTGGCCCAAGTACGGCAGTTCTTTCTTCTGGATAACTTCTTCGGACAGCTAGACTATAGATACTGCTTTTAGCAGTGTGAGAAATAAGTAGAGTTGAGTAGAGTAGTGGGTACATACTCTACTCTACTCAACTACTCTGAGTAGTCGGACCGAATCGGGCCGAATCGGAGTGGCCTGAGCTAGACCCCCCGAACAGGAGCCTTTATTTAATATAACTTCTTCCTTTTAAGCTTTAATAAATTAGTTATTAATTATAGAATTAATTATATATATTAAAAATATATATAATTACTAATATTAAGCTTTATAATCTTAATATACGTAGGTGTAGAAACTGTTAAATTTTTAATTAAATTCTAGTATATTCTAATTAATAAGAGAAAGTACTCAAGGAGACATAGATTTGACCTACTTTTAAAACCTACTTAGAGATAAATAGTTTACTATAGAGTATATAATAAAGAATAAGGCACCACCCTCCGTGTCACGGGAAAGGGACGATAAGTGATTGACCATGCATTAAGCTTAGGTCTAATACTCTCTATACATTCCTTTTTTTAGGCATTTTATTTATTTTTCAACTCGTAATTTGTTACGCGTTTAATACCTTAACGCAACAATTGGAATTTTATAGTTACTCTTGTTACCTATAGAATATTTGCTGTACTAGAATTGGACGGCTTTATAAATTTGAAGAAGTATATTATTATCTATTTCTCAGAGGAAGGAGAGCGGGGATGTTCTGTGATTGGACGTATTGGGACGGGACGGGGAGGGGAGGGCTTGTTGTGATTCGAAGGAAGTGTGATGTTGGATCATTCAGTAGCCACACATGAATTATCTTCCCACCAGGTAGACGAATGCCTCCGTGAGGACGATACTTGGCATGTGAATAAACACGTTTATATTATAGAGACTCAAAGTAGCTAAAATGAAAAATCATAAAGGAAAAGTGAACGCAATAGGAGATACTCCCAGATCCGTCCTATCGGTCGACAGATATGTACTACACAAAATTTAGCCTCTGACGCAAGAGTGAACGCAATAGAACATGCCTCACGAGATGCCCTATCGATAGACAAGATACGTAAGATATAAACCCTTAAGCGAGAATGAACTTGAGGTGTCCAATAAGTAGACAATATACGTAAGATATAACGCGGTGAGCAATTGTGCGAGTAAGACTTGGCGTTAAAGTACAAAAATCTTCTAAGTGACATATATTATTATAGCGTAAGAGTGATAGAGAAAGGGAGCGACCACTCGTACGGTGATATAGATTTGTTGGCGTCAGCGACCCATCAGCACACCTTTCTTGAGGACGACTTTTCTAAAAAGACCTGATGAAATTCTCTCAAACCAGCTGTTAACCAACCCTTCATTCCAACTGTTCTTCTCTCTCACTTCTTTAAAGACTCAAACATATTATATAGTTGACATCCACCTATCTCAGTATCTTCTAATCTCGCCTACCAAGCTTCATGTATCCTCCCAAAGTATGATCCCCCCTCGGCATTTACACATTACCGAATTTTACTAACTAGCTGCTAACCGCTACCAACATGCCCGCCCACTCCATCATCATTAGCACCTGCTTTGCACTCCTCAGCGGTTCCGCTACCGCCCTTGCAGTGCCTAACTCGACACCTGTCCTTCAGACTAGGGCACAGAACGGCATTGATGTACAACAAACCTGCAATTTCTTTTACGGGTGAGTTTTCTCCGAGGTCTTACTCCCTCCTTCAGATAGTCCAAGGAGGATAAACCCACCGTTCCTCTCCAAAAATCTCACTCACCAAAACCCCGTTCTATCTAAATATTCCCAATAAAAACAAATTCTCGAAAATAGCTTAGCGATACTAACTCCAAGATCCATCCTCAGGACCAGTTACCCTGCTGCAACGAATGGGAATGGATGTAATGTTTGGGTATGTGTGCGCGGTAGCGAAAGGCGGGGTCTTGATTTCAACGAGTACTGCCGGTTTGGGTGGGGCCAAAATGCTTTTGCTACGTGCAGTAATGGTGTTTTTAGCTGTGTGTGTAGCCACTGATTGAGAGGCGCTGAATTATCATGATAGTTCTGTTGTTGGGAACGTTACTAGGATTAGTTGGTTTTTCCTGCTTGGATGTAGGGGTGTGCTAGCTCTGTTTTATGTACTTAGATCTATCATCTCTGTCTTTACGATATCGTCTTTGTATAACCTTTTTGAAAATAAAAATAAAAATGCGGCCAAAATGTCGTCCTTGATTATTCGCTTCGCACGTCTTATAATTAATTCCTGGCTCGAGAAGAACGAAGGACAGGTGATTTTGAGTATTATCATTCTTTTAGAGGCCTAAAACTAATAATTAAGTTACTACTTCCTTAAAGCCGTCATGATTTATAATCATTTTTGAATTGTAGAGTAGGTAAGAGAGTTCTAGCACTAATTAAAGTAAAGGAACATAGTAGCAGTGGACCCCTACAACTAGTCCGTCTACAATCCTAAAACCCCCCCTACTAAAACTCTCCCCCCTTCCTCCGCATTCCTCCTCCCTTCTATAAATCTCCCTCTCCAAAAAAAAAGCAGTAAAAAAAAAAGAGAAAAAAAAATCAAGGTTTAATTGATGTAGGTATTGAACCACACCCGATTTGAACGGATAACCTTCCGCTCTGGAGGCGGACGCGCTGCCGTTGCGCCAGCGGTCCTAATTCATGAGAGATGAATTAGACTGATTGGATGGAAGACTTGTCGTTATTCCAACCTTTATTTGTGTGGGTGTGGATTTTGTGAGGGCTGTAGGTGGGGTGGGGGGAAAGAGGGGTTAGTTAGTGGGGGGAGATTGATGAGGGGGGTGCTTGTGATTGGGTGGACCGAAAAAATAGATTAGGACCTAGGTGATTTTGTGTTTTTTTGAGGCTTGCGGTTGGATGAGAGACTAGCTGGTGCTGGTGAGGGGTTCCATTATTCGTGTGGAGCACTCACTACTGGTTGATACGAGTAAGTGTGACGGAGTGGGGTTTGAGAGTGGGGTGACGTGGGAAATCCCGTCGAGTACAAGTACCCAAGTTGAGAACACTTGATCACTTGTACACCCAGCTACACCAAGTAGATACTTCCATTCTTGGGAGGATTTATTCCAAACCCGAGAAGTAGTATATAGAGTAATTGACTTCCCAGAAAATTCCAGAGAAATTGGGAATGGAAATGGAAATGCGAGTTCAAAACCTTTGCTTTTCTCAAGAGGTAGGTTTCTTTTTGTTAAATTTATATATATTTACGAAGAAATGCAAGAGAAGGGATCTTTTTCGGAGCAGGGGGTGCAGAGATGAGGAAAATATCAAGTCAATTCGTGCTCACTCGCAACATGACGGGAAATTGTGGAGGAAACCCCGGAGAATTGGAAGTCCTGCGGTGAGCATTACTTCTCACTCAATACGTAGTTCTTGATCTCCTAGTCCGGGGTTCACAACTTGGTATTGTTCAAGAAGATAGACGGATGGTATATAAAGGGGGCGAGCGAGCAAGCAGTTTACAATATTTGAAATTGTCCGAAGCAAGAAATGGAGAAGGGTTTGGATGTACGAGAAATCATGGACTGGGCTCATGTGCAAAAAATTGGGAGAAGGGCGAATGACGATTGCTTTTAAGAAAAAATAAAGAGACATGGCGGCAAAACATACTCGAGAAAAAGAAACGCATAGGAAAGGAAATTTAAAGCAAGGAAAAGAAGACTGGCGCAGAGATATGAGAAGATGAACAGTCAGGTATGTAGAAGATATATATAAATAGTAAAATTCTTGAAATCCTAAACAGAACGCCGGCGGCAAATATCCTATCTACATCATATCATATATACCATTTAAGCACCTCCCTCCTATAAACCGATTAGCAAGTGATCCAAAACCAGTCATCAGGAGAACACAAACCTTTCTCTGTCCAACAAAGAATCCCAATCCAAAAGTCTCAGTGGTAAAGGTAATTTTGCTTCCCTTGGGGACTATGATCAAATCAGTAACCATTCTTTTTCACATTCCTCTGTATATATTTTTCCACTCACAATAAAACACATCCCCCTTAACAGCGTGAACTTTCTGTCCAGTCTCATCCGCGATATCAAACTCCCCATCGACAATGATCTTCATCTCATGATACGTGTACTCGTACACAAGTGGTGTTCCCTTCTCCAATCGATAGAAACCCGCTGAGATGGGTGATGTAGGGTCGTTCTTTTCGGAGGTGGAGACGTCGCCTAGGAAGGCATTTTCGTTTGCGATTAGAGGAGGTTTGAACTCGGTTTGGGCTTGGGAGTAGTAGGAGAAGGGCATGATGGTTGCTTTTTCGGTAGACATTTTGGAGGTTTTGCTGAGGAGGGAACCCATTGTTAGATTTTGTGGTTGGGGCTTGGATGAGGATGGGAATGGGATGGAGGGAGGAAGGGTGTTGATGGGGTTGATTGAGGTGCAAAGGGGATGGAGAGGATGGAGATTTTGAGAGGTATATATGTATCTGCGTACCTGAATTATTTCTTATCTTGGTGGTGGATTGAAATGCTGCAGGTTCGTTGTTCTGGATAGCTTCCCTCTGTTTGTGAATGGCTCTCTCTTATAGCATTGCTACTCTATGGTGGCATCCCATTGATGCCCCACGTTGAAGCAGAACCCCGATGTAGGTAGGGGACTACATTGCTTCTTTGGGTGATGCGAGTGCGTTAGGTGAGCCATATACCCCAGAGGAGGCGTTGATGTACGAAAGTGGTGGAGGCTAGACCGGGAAGTTGAAGCTTGGATATCGGATTGCTAAGAAATGTCTATCGGGATTGTTAGGAAATAACTCGGGTTCGATGGAGTTGAAACCGGGACTGGAGACGGCGAGTCGATTGTGGTATCGAATTCCTGTTTGTTTAGTACCTGACCCAGATCAGATTGTCCAGTTTCAAAACAATTGGATAGCAATATTTTTGAGGCCATTTACCTTCTCCCCAACATACAAAGGGGATCTTGCCTTGTCTCTCCAGAGCAATCTAGAAAACCTTAAGGCTCTCCGCAAATAGCAGTGCAAGAATCAGCATCAATAGCTCCAACATTTCGATAAGCTCCTAAGGTGGTGCTGGCAAAGAAAGAGTGTATCAGTCGGGATAGATTTTCCCCATCCGGACAAAACAACATCAACCCCTCACTCCCCCTCCCCGTCTGACACGTGACACCAACCACCCCGCAACCCCACCACCCCCCTATCCACCGAATCTCGGAATATTTCCTCTCCCATCCAATGTCGTGCTTCTCCTCACAAAAGACCTTCACCGAGAACCCTCAAAACCCCAACCTCCCAAAAGAGAAGAAGAAGAAAAAAAGAAACAAACACCGCCTAACACTAGCCCTCTACACGCGTCCCAAACACCCAAATTCCTACCACTACGCCCTCCTCCTAACACCCAAACCAACCGTCCCTCCCACCTCCGTCCGCGGAAACCCCTCTAATCCCAATTACCCCCTCTCCATCCCAAAATTCCACGTCAAGAATACGATATTTCGAGATGAATCAAAGAAGGGGGCGATAAGTCAGGCATGGCGATATGAAAGGACGGAGGTGAAAGATATCGAGACGGAGGCAGGATTACATGTCCTCATTACCGTAGGGAAGATTTGCGAGGACGTTGAGGGGGTAGAGAGGATTTTAAAGGATGTGGATGTGGATGTAGATGGGAAGGAGGGCTTTGATTGTGTTAGTTGGACGAAGGAGGCTTTTGAGAGGTTGAGGGGGGAGGGGGTGTTGACTGGGAAGAGTGGTGTTACGGGGAGGGTGGTGGGTTGGGAGGAATTGAGGGGGGAGGCGGAGGCTTTTGCGGCGAGGATGAGGGGGAGGGAGAGGGAGGAGGTTGGGTGGATGGGGGAGGAGGGGACGCCGTGTTGGGATGTTTTGGAGGGGAGGGTTGTTGCTATGACTTGATGATCTGATGTGTGAGTGTAGGTGTTGTGTGTATAAATCTAGGTTCGGATGGGGTGTTGGGAGTAACTGAATTCATGTGTATATTCATAGGGATCCTAAGATTTCTAGGAGTCGAACGTCCTATAATTTATGCCGGTACGAAAGAGGGGACTGTCCTCTATGTGAGTCTTGAAGAAAATATCATCACTGCCATCGATTTCACGAAACGAAATCAATTCAATCACTCTGGAGGCTCATATCAAATCCAAAAAAGCAAGTCCATTATTCCATCCAACTCCCGCTAACCCAAAAGCCTAAACCAAACCCCTTTTCGTCATACAAAAAACATTTTATCCTACTACCCCCATCAAAACTTAACCCTCTCCCAATCCCTCACAACCCACTTACTAGTCTCCCCCTCACAATCAACCTCCACAAACCCCTTCTCTCCCATCCAAGCATCCTGATCCGTAATCTCAATAACCTTCATACAATGCGCAACCTCCTGTCTACTAACTCCCACCTCATCCCTCGGAATCCAAAGTCTCGGCGCCCGATTCCGCATCCCCGGCGGACAATACGCATCTCTTAAAACACTCTCCTCATATGTATGATCCGGGATGAGATCATCAGGAATCTGCCGTCGTAAGATGTGGAAATCCTGGAATATCTCTGGGTGCAAGAATTTGAGGAAGAAATTCGGCTTGATAGATGGATCTGGAGAAATCCAATAAGTCCAGAAATCGATTTCCGAGATGAAGGAGGGGATTGGTGAAGCGGCGTATTTCTTCGATAGCCAGGAGGAGACGGTGTCTGTTCCTAGTTTTAGGGCGCCTTCTGCCCCTTCGACGTCTTTGATTCCACGTGAACTTTGGGTGCCGTGACTAACTTGATTGGCCGGATCGGAGGGGTCGAAGTCCGAGTCGTAGCCGATGTCTTGTTGCATTTCTGCATCGTGGTCTTCGATGGCGTCGTTTTTGTCGGCGAGGTTGGAGGCATCGATTGGGTTGTTGCCTGCTTGTCGGAGGGCTTCTTCTGCTGCTACGGTTCGGGGGAGGTTGTAGATTAATGGACCTAATGCGTCGTTGAGCGAGATGTGTATCAAGCTTGTGAAGAGGACGAGGCCGAATGTGAGGACTAATGGCCCATAGGATCCCTTTACACCGAAGAGACCGAGGAGACAAATCTCCGCGAGATAAACTCCTGTGAGCAACTGGTTTAGGGCTCGAGGGTAATGTAGTCCGCGAGTATCGCGTTCGGAGGAATATATGTATAGTAAGTTCCATCTATAACTTAGATAAATGAGGAAAAGTCCAATCGTCGCCACGCCCAAGATTATGGGTGCGATGAGTGAGTATGAAATTGCTGGAAGCAGTTAGCGGAAAGTTTAAAGAATAACACAATTCAAGACATACCGATAACGCCCATATTCGTGAAAATAGGGTAAATACTTCCCCAGTGCATCTTCCTTAATCGATTGTGCTTCGCCGACCGAAGCTTTGGATTAAACCCCACATTTGCCATCAATACATGGCGAACAATACTACCGAGGTGGACAAGTCGATTTGCGCTCATAGCAAGCCCCTGAAGAATAAAATATGAGATGTAAAAATTGGAAGCCTTTGGAAGACTCGAAGAAAGGAGCTCTCTGGCTGATAATGGGTTCTTGATAATATCAAGAATCGCGGCAGAGGCAGCCGATGTGAGGGTCGTAACCAGAAAGACCTGTACGATCTGGAAAATGAAGTATGCATTCTGGACAAACAGCTCAACTTTCGACTCGGTAGCGATTCCAGATTGTCTTGCGCATGCTGTAAATTATCAGTACAAGTTCTAAAAAGAGGGAGTTTCAGGTATACCTCTCAAAATGATTGGCACAACCGCCATAAGCAATGCTAAAGCGACTGGGGGAAGTAATCCAGATATCAAACCCAATACGACAGATGGCAGTTTCGCCATCCAGGTCAAGAAAACGACCTTCTCGATAAGGAATTTGATATTCGAAATAATACCAACAATCGCGGCTGGCATCGCAAAGAATATAACCATTGCCGCAATGAAACCTTGCACCAAGAATCGTCGCATTATCCTCTCCCACCAATGCATTTGTAATGCGGGCCAGTAAATTTCTTCCGGTCGGACACCAACAATTTCCGGTCTCATGTGATTCGCGCGATGATGGGCGAGTGTTTGATACGCACTTTGTGCATCGACTTGAGTGTGAAATTCGATAAAGCAAGCAGGTATCGGCACACCTTGACGCTTTCGATATTTGCTACGAAGTTTACCAATTTCCGGGGCAAGCTTCTTTAGTCGTGCACGAGTCCATTTGATGGTATCGACTCGTCTGCCATAATTTGCGATTGGTCGATGGATAGGTCGTTGGCTGTATGGAATCCATTGTGCAGCAACTGAGCCATTAACATCTGGTGGTGGGGCGTAGCCCGTTGTGAGGGTTGGTGGTACATCCGGTTGAGTCAACCCGCCAACAGATCCAGGTGCTGGTGATATAGGGCTCATTGGAGACATCGGCGGCGAGGAAAATGAGCTTTTGGCAGTTTCTGTAACTGACATGCGTGATTCTTTCTTTGTTTCATCTTCTTGGATGTCTTGCCTCGATCCAATGGCAGGATGTCCATGTGCAACAGCTTTCCTGTATGCTGCATTCGCTTTTCTGATCAACTGGATTTCTGCCTTTTCTAGTCGAGTGGCTGTTTGATCTCGTTCGTTGACTAATTGATCCAGGTCTTCTGTATCTTGTGGAACCCAAACGTTTTTGACGGTATCGCCAAAAATCCTTCGTAGCTTCCTCTCATCCAATATTTGCTGCGGAACGCAGGTAAACAAGACAGTTCGTGACGAAAGTCGATTTGCATAGAGCGGCGAAAGCAAATAAGCCTGGCGAAGGCTTATAAAGTAAACACATTCTCGGGAAACCATATAAAGAATAAACCCTAGGATCGTCAGTAACCCGTCCCAACAATTCGCATAGACTTAAATACCAAAAAATATCCAAGCGAGAATCGCGTGTAAATAGAACCAAGTAGGATTTTTCACATTTCCAAATGTCAATTGATCAAGCTGCGTGTTGGATCCCCCTCCAAGTGCATGGTATGGAATAAGAATTGGCCACGTAAGGATGCACCCAACTCCACATATCACACATAGAATCTTCAAAAACCGGAGGAATAGAAATCCGTCGAGAGAAGAATGATTCAAGACTACCGTATCCGGAGTGTGATAGAAGGGTTTAATCCAATTGAACCACCCATTCGGCAGTGCCGGGGATCTATCACTGTGTGGATGTTAGCTTCCTTCTCCTTGATACTGTATACTTAATCGTAAATATATAATTATTGAGCACCTACCCAATATCAAGACTTGGAAGGAATGTCCTCGGAGAATAGACCCGCGGATACTTGCGACGAAGCACGAAGAATATCAACATACACAAAACAGCATAGATAGCGACGGGTATAAATGTCATAAACAGCGTAGAAAAGGATGCCGAATTCGTCGGCGAGAGACCCTTCAGGGCCGAAGTAGAAGTGGCATTGTCACGAGCAGACCCGACTCGTGGGTCCGACGCATTCACATTCTGTGTTGACGCTATCGTCAGTCTTACAGCCTTGGAAAAAGTTGCGGTCGCGCCGTGCCAGCGCATGACCGCCTCTCCGTACTCACGAGTTGTCTCCTAGCAAGCTCATACAGAACATCTACAAGCTTCTCGCCCCGTTCAGACTCGGGTTTCATCGTCGTTATACTCCAGAGGGCACCATGATACGGAGGTATCGAGGGTTGGACGTTGAAGATAATGTAGGTATGGAGATTTCAGATATCGTGGCGCTGACTGAAAATTGAATGCTGATTTGCCGCTCGTCCCTCAGGGGTGGTTGCATACTGAATTCGGAACCCTGGGGGCTGGTGGCATCGGGCTGGCTAGCCTTCCCAAATATTGCAACCCCTCGTTTTTTTGAAAAGAGTAAGATCAACAGCTTATTCGAGGCTCGGCATTTCCCGATTTATTCATCTTGGGATATCGATTGATCTCGTTTATACCGAAAGGTGATTGTGATATTGGATGGCATACCATGGGGAAATTCTGACTTTCCCCGGTCACGAGAATCGCCCTAGAAAATATTTCCACGTGGATTGGCATAGAGTACGACCTCCAGATTAAATTGCCAAGGAAAGGGGAATCAGGGAGATCACTCCTCTAAACGTGGAAGGTCAAAGTATATGTCTTATGTATGACAGAAAGTAGTTTATATGGAAAGAAAACAACTTCAAAATCCTCAAAATCCCCAAAATTCAGTGTCACTTCTTCTCCAAATCGACCTTGCCTCTTTGCCTTCTTATCGGCGTAGCATCCCTGTCGCCACCAACGTCGTTCAATTCTTCTTGTCCCAACCAACGGCCACCAAATCTTCACGAGCTCTTACAAGCTCTGCAAAAGTGGTCTCACCCAGGGCCTGGAATGGGAATTTTCTGCACACCATACACACTCTTGACTGTAACCGAACCTCCCATTTGATGATTCCCATTTGAAGATTGATCATATGCCAACCTGTGTCGAACCATCCACGACCGATCTCGTCGCACACCGTCTGTTTGCCTGCCAGAATATTTCTGGGAGTCCAGGCCTGATTGATTGACTTGACTGGCGCTAGGAACGCCTCGTAACCGTCGTGTCGTGCCCATCCCATCTAACCTAGATGCAGTAAGAGGTCGTACTAACAACCCGCATCGACGGTCTGTCATTCGATGGCCTGCAATAACTTGTTTGGCAGCGGACGGAAATATAAGAAAGCCATGTTGCCCGTTTGGATTTTCCCCGCTTCCTTGGTAAAACACCTTCGTCTTTAGCCTTCCCTCCCCAACACTAACATCTGAACTTCGCCTTGCAAAGATTTTTTCTGCTCCGAGAAAATAGAAACTTGAACTTGGAAAAGGAAAGAAACGAGAGAAAGGGACAGAGACTTGACCACGCTAGCGGCCGAACTGCGGAGACAGTTCATCCATCGTAGGGCAAAGCAAAAAAAAAGAACAAAGAGCTTTCGCAATTCACCTGAGATTTCTCGTGATAGTCCACATCAAAGAATATCAGTCAGGCGGAAGACCAATTCAACGTCCACCACTTCCACGGGTAGGAGTCACCATTGAAGAAGCATCCTTGATATCACTCGACATCAATTCCTGACTCATTCCAAACATTCTTCATATCCACAAGCGCCATCACCTTTCCCTTGTAGACAAGGAAGAAAAAGCCATCGGTCAAAATGCTCTTCAAGTCCTTGCGATCCAAGTCCTCCTCTAAAAGCACCAAAAACTCCAGTACGCTTCATCGCGCCTCAACAGACGCACCCTCGCACTCCACGCATTATACCCAAGGCGACAACAAAGGACCAACCACAACCATCATGTCATCGCCCGAACCCGACGACACGAAGGAAAATGACGACTTCCAGAAATTCCTCGAGAAATCCCGCAAGGAAGCCGAGCGCGAGGAAAAGCGCAAGTTGAAGGAATTGAAGGAGGCCGAGAGGCGACGACAGGAAGTGAATATGAGCCCGTGGGGCAGCAGGATGTAGGGTTTCTTTTCGACGCGGTTGGTGGCGCGTGAGGAGGGGTGTTTGATGGACTGAGTGTGTATTGTATTGAATATCTGAAATTGTGCTGAGAAATGGATGATACCGGGGGAGCTTGGGGAACGCCAATAATTATTTCACGACGTACGAACGCTTTCGGGACTTTTTTCCTAACGAAACAAAACGACTCGAGGGATGAAGAAGAATCATGACCGACTATGAGAAATGTAGAATTGCAGGATCGATCGAAAGTTGTTTGCGCAAAGTTGCTTCGGAGTCTTCGGAATCGACGAAACTCACCAGGTAAGGTTACTTCGAATTCCCCAGCCCCCTCCCTCGATCTGGGATCTCGTTTAATATATGAGAAAGGCAGGATCTAATGATTGTCAGATATTGAACGCCCCGTGGACGCGGTTAGGCACGATGCTCGTTATCTACTGGCTGGGAGTTGTTGGTTGAATATTGCGTGCTTAAGCCATTGCATGGGCAGGGCATTTCGGGATATCAATTGGGCATTGCATGGATCGTGAAGGGTATGTTCCACCCCTAGTTATGCAGGAAGAAGAAAATTGTATTGAGGGGCTGGCTAAAGTATGATTTTGTTTAGTTCTCCTTGCTAAAAAATTTTCCTTTGTTATTTTCTATTTGATAGGGGTATGGAGTTTCAAGGGGAGTGACCGGATTTCATATGCATGATGGCAACCGAATCAAGCGATGAGTCTTTTTCTGTTTTAATAATAGTAATGATAATTGTTAAATCTGTTACTCATGCATTTGTAACTTTGGTTATTATTTGCCATTTGACTTCATCCATTTACACCTACAGGGAAACCACGAGAGAGCACACACCTGTTGATACCCAATGTCGCTAATTTGGGGTTATTTGTTTAATTAAAGCTACGGACATCAGCAACGAGAAAGACTGTCTTGTGTTCAGAACATCTGGTCTACCAGCGCCACGATCTTCTACACAGCCTATTGAATTCTAATTAGTGAAATGTTTTTTGGGCAACTCATCCTTAAAGGTCAATGTCGCCGGCCAGTGTTGCCATTTTCCTGCCAACGTCCGTGTGAGAAATGAGGGGAGCAGAGTAAAGTAATGGCGTTCACTCTATCTACTCTTCTCTACTCTACTCTACTCTACTCTACTCCGAGCAATACAATTGCGTGACAGGTCCGGATCGGACTTATCGGGAAACCTCTTGGGGGGAAGAGTTCTTGAGGGGTGGTGTTTGAGATGGCTTTACGAGCGATGAAGAACTCCTGTTTACTTTGGTCTCAAAAGGAGTTGCTATATATTTCCGAGTGTTTTCTCTCTAACAAATATAGACTATTTGCTAATATAGCTACAATTTTATTACAAATACACCACTTAGAGTAAGTTATTACTTTACTTTACTTATTGGAGTCGTTCCTTATACTCTACTCTAGTTATATTACTCTAAGTAATACTTAGAGGTTTAAATAAATTGTCCTTCTGCGGACTTTAAAAGGGTTCTAAAGAATGCTGAAAAAATGTGTAATAAATCTCTTATATCTAATCAATAGTGCAACAGAGGTTTATTAATTGTCAATGTAATGTTGTCGTTTTATTTACAATTACAACTCGTTTTTCGAAGGAACAAATTAGGAAGTTTTTCCCGAACACGTAGAAACTGATGATCAGCAAAAGTTTCAACTGGTTACAAATTCCATAACCCATAATTACAATCACTGGGAGTTGCTTGAGGTCATTTCTGACTTCTTCTCTGTTGCTTCAACAGTCGGTTCTTCATCTGGCCTCTGCTCGTCCTCCTGTCGTTTTCTCCACATTTCAAACTTCACTCTTTCACGTGCACTTTTGCGTTCCTTGTTACGTTCTAATTGATTAAGCTACTTTATCCTATTTTGAAAAGTAAGTATAGGTCTGCATAAGCCGGAGGTTGTTTACTCAAACTGTTTCATGTCCTCTTCTTCCACCTGTGGTGTTGGTTTCAACCAAACAATGTTAACAAAGCTATGATGAACAGAAACAGGAGGTTTGCCAGCGGAATGTAACGCGCCGCTGGTTGTATCCTGTACTGCATCGGCCTTTGCAGGAATTGTGAATGCAATTTCCTCTCGTCGTATAACTGCAACTTCAAGGTCTCCTCCATTCACACAGACGGAGTCTCTAAGTGTGAGCATACAGATGGAGTCCCCAAGTGTGACATTATCCGGAGCAAAGAAAAGAAACCCGTTTTCATCGAGGGCTAGATTTGTGCCACCTTGTTTTACCATCGTGTGGTAAGAAATTGTGCTACTGAGCTGGGAGAGTAACCTTGAAATGTAACTTTGGAGTTCCACCTTGTTAAGATGCCTCAATCTATTCCACATACTTGATGAAAGCTTTGCCCTGTCATCGCTCTCTATCCATTCCTGGGCTGACTTTGAATACTCTATTTCTGAATATGTTGATGGTTCGGGAGGGGTTGGTAGGAATGTTCTCGAAAATGGAAAAGGAATGAATTCGATCCATATAACTCTACCCGTCAATCTCCGAAATGGCAGCTCAGTATCAAGTTTGGGACCAAAGAAGTCGGGAAAATAAACTTTTCTAGCCCGTTCTGCCGACCGTGGGGTCACCCGAGTCTTCGTCCGAAATAGAGAGTAAAAACGAAGAGCGACTTCCAGTCTCCGGGTCATATTTGGCATGCTATGTGCTTTGAAATAATGGTTCAAAACGCTTTGGCACAGCTCAAATCCTGCCATGGAATAATCGACAGGTGTGTTGGTCTGGCAACAAGGGTTTGTCAAGGCCATAAGACCGAATATTTTATCTCTAGGATCCCGACATCCTGCTTCCGAGAAACTTTCAGCAAGGTCCGGGATGGAGCTGCTGGAGAAATTCAGACTTTTGCTACTAGTACTGGCAAATCTTTGAGTGACTCGTTGTTAGATGAGTTTCACTGGAGTGCTGTCGTTTACGGAAAGACCATCGACGGCCATCTTCTTTTTAATAACTGTAGCAAAAGAGTCCCATTGTAGTTCGTAGCTGCCACAGTAGAGAACAATCTCGTTGGCCAGCACAATTTCCTGTATGATCCAGAGTCGCGACCAAAAGGGTAGCTTGCAGAAATCTGAAGCTTGCTCCCGCTCGTAGTGATCATAAGTTCGCCCCAGTTCTATATGGAGAAAAGCCGCAGACGCTTGGAAGAACTCAATGGCCAGGCCGGTCTCTTCAGTCTCCGGTCCAAGCCAAACCGCAACACGCCACGCTTGTCGATATATCTTCGACATTTGAGAGACCTGATGGTTTCTCTCCGATGTATTTCGTTGGTGGATACAGATTGCATCGACCCACAAGACTCTTGCTTTGTCCCTCTGTCGTAATCGTTGCAATGCTAACCACAGATTCCAGCCTACTTCAAGTCGCTTTCCTTGGATCTCCACATGCTGAGGGTTCTCTTCCGAACCCCACATGTAAGATAGAGCTTCGTATTTTGGGTTGTCGGAAAGCCTTGCCTTTAAGATGTTCAATTGAATTGGGCTGTTCGGGTCAGGATGAGGCTGGATCGAGATGAGTCGAATTTCATCGGTACTGTCGTCCAGGGGCTCGTATACATACTGCTGGCCTTCCATTTTGTGAGAGATTGTAACATTTTCAAGAATCCCGGGGATTGTGGAGATGAAGTCTCTGTGACGAGTCCAGACAATGGAAGGTCGCGACCGCAACAGCTGAGGTGCTGCCTCACATCCATGGTTGCGGCCCCCAATTGTGGCTGATCAAGTGACTTACACTTTAGCCTAATTGACATAATTTTAATTTTAATCCCCATAAAACTCTCGGTCAAAGCTACAATTTCCCTTCGGGGCTGATTATTGAGGATTTACTTAATCTAGGAAAACTTCACGTTGTTTTCGACTTTTATTACATTCCTTTTAGGGAACAAACACAACTAGCATTTGATTCGCCACTTACTTAGATTTGAACTCCTGAAAATTACTGATTGCGAGAAAATTTCCTGACAATTCAAGCACTTCGGCTCGGATTTAATTATTGCTTAGGGTGTGAAGCGAAATAAACACCCCAAATAATTATCCAATACAATAGGACAATAAACCCCCGGAAAAGGGAGTGTCCAACAATTACATTATGTGTGTCAAGTAACAGTAAAAGAGACTAATATCCTACGTCGCCTGTTTCAAAGCCAAAGCATCAAAATCCCCGGTATCATTATCAACCCCGCAATTAAGAAAAATAAACCTGATGAAAAGCCAAGCTGAGAAAACCCAATTCGTCCAGCTACATTTGCAGACACTTGAGAGAAAGTTGCTGATGCTCCGGGCGGTGAAGAGAAAGTGAAAGTACCAGCTGTGGTTCCAGGTGGTATTCCTGTCGGGGACGAGGTTGGTTGGACTGCAGCCGAGAAATCGGTGGATATAGATGACGTTGGTATCGCCGTAACTGGTGGTATGATTTGTGAACTGGTCGATGATGGAGTTGGTCGAGGAAGAGGGGTCGCGGAAGCTGGTGTAGGAAGGGAGATCGTCTTGCTAATTGAGGTGAACCACGCGGACGCAGCAGCGGAATCAGAAGTCGAAACCGATAGGGTGGTTGTTCTGTATACAGTGGAGGAGAATACATCGGTGGCTTCGAGAACAACATTATAAGAGTAATACCATGTGTAGTAATACCTACGCAAGAGCAAGTGAGCTTGGTGCATGAGAATAACTGTTTGTGGGTTGAAAGCATACCAGGTTATTGTAAAGTAATACCAACGCCAAACTGTCACCTCAATAGTACTTTGAGGAGGGGGTGGTCTGACTGAAGTAGGATTTGAGCCAGAGGTTCGTCCAGTTCCCGTTGCGCCTGTGCCGGTTCTGCAGTAAACGCCATCACAAGTTGTGCCAATCGGACAAGAAAATCCATTAGGGCAGCAGAACCTCCCAGCAGAGGCGTAACTACCACCAGGACAGCAAGTCGCACCCGATGGCGCGCAATTATTGGAACCACAGCATCGTTCGCCTGGGCGGCAAAACTCTCCACCAGTCCCCAGACAGCAGACGTAGTTTGACGCGGGAACACAATATCCTTCACAGGTCGCTATTTTCTGTATCAGTAATAAGTAAAATTATAGATTAACTCGAATGACACACCAGCACATTGTCGAGGCTCCAGTGAGAGGGATGGGGAGAGCATTCTCTGAAATTGAAACTCTTGCTCAGTTATCGACAGTCTCTCGGCCAGTTGGACATCCTCAAAAGCGGTGACCATTGAGAAGAAGACCAGGCTGAGGGCACACAGGAACCGAAATATGTCTGGAGCCATTCTAATGAATGAAATTGAAGGGTTGAGTGAATAAGTAGTTATATAGCAATAGAGAAAGTCAAAAAGGATACACCGAGAGGTGTCCCTTTAATAAAGACAAATGGAAGAGAACGGCGCGGAAATCTACATAAGATATAGATATCGCCCTATTTATCTACGAACTCGGTGAAGGCAGGTACAGAATCCAGCTCTGGAAAACGTTGAAGTGGCTTGCGGATTCATTACAGCTGCAAGCCCAGTTTACATTACCCAGCTAATGGGAGTGTGCACATGATATGAAGGTAAACAAATCGTGTAGCTTTGACTCAAGCGAGGCTCAGCCTCTTTACCCCTCTTTTCCTGTGGTTGCACGAATATGATATTTCATTGAGTGGAAGGCCAATGATATACTTTTGTGAGAAGTAGCTCCCTGTTTTCCTTTTCTTGGCGGCTCAGCCATTTACGTACCGAGTTACTGAAGTGGAAATAATGCGGAGTAATAGACCTCCGAAGTACTTTACAGTATCGAGCCCCCAAAACTGAAAGTATGATAGGCGATTTACTTGGGGTAAAGAGAATTGCGAAAGGCTAGGCTCCCAACTTCTGCGCTTTTAGTACATCGGAAAAATTACCAGGTTTATAGGTAAAGTTTGCAAGAATGGTTTATTTACAACTGCCTAGATTTCTATCTTGGCCAATTCTGGTGACATTAAATTGAATTGAGCTGTACATATTGGGTGCCTGTATTGTGGCTACCATAACTTTCTGAGCTATTCTTGGTGCTTCTGTTATTGGAGGCACACCAAGTAGATTTCTGTGACAATTTCGCTTTGTCTATGAAAGGTTAAAGTTTCACCCATGGGAGGGGGCCATGGCCCGTTAAAAAAAGATTAATGGTGATCACTAATTAAGCTCTCGGAATTTTTGCTCTCAACTGCGTCAACTCGAGAGCACAATGAAAGATAAAAAGAGCTAAAATTTAGTGAGCATATCAAGTTATCAACAAACACTCCAGCATATGAATCGAATGTATTCCTAAGGCTCTTTCTACTTTTCCGTCGAGGATTTCATTGCACATTCGGGGAGTTTGGTTGTTGATTTTTGGCGAGGGGGTTGTGAATTTTCAAATTGTGATTTGAGGGGAGGTGGCATCCAAGAATGAGGTAGTTCACATAAGAGTGGCCAATTCCCTTTAAGCCTGATTCTTTCGCGAATTTTGACTTTGAGTATAGTTGTCAGCAGTGAACACTACTTGAAGAGATCGAAGTCAGTGGAAGTAGGAGGGGGTTGGATAATGTCAGATTCAGAAGTTGGTAGAGGTCGAAAGATCGTCGAAGAGTTTTTTGGTGGAAGTTTTCCTGCCAGCTATCCTTCAGAATGATGATTCTGGATATTAGTGGCTGGTAAAAGTGCCTCAGTAAACATCGGGCGTGTTCTAAGAATTTCTAAATCCACTCTTTGGCTAGGGCCACTTTCTGGTGAGCTTATAAGTGACTTTCTTCAGACTTTCTTCTCTTAACATATCAAACCATAAAAAAATCGCACTTCAATTTCAACCCAACAACAAACCCTCAGATCCACAAAGATGAGCGCCCAAACACCTTCCCAAACCTTGCCATCTTCATCTTCCACGGCATCCTCCCCAAGAGCCCCCACGCATGAAGAAGTTCTGAAAGAGAACGCCCTTCTGAAAAAGATCGTCTCTCGTCAACAAAATCTAATGAAGTTGTACGAACAAATCGTAGGATTCCTATATTTCTCAAGGTTGCCACCGGAGATTCGGGTGTAAGTGTATATTACCTTGACATTTTAGACCCTGTTGCCTTGCTGAATTTAACATAGCATGATCTAGAAATTAGCATGTAAAATCCCCCAAATACACAAACTCGATAGTAGCGCCAGGAACCTTTCACGATTCAAATCAATCATGCTCAGCTGCAAGGAAGCGAACCATGCCGCTCTCTCTCTTCAAGCAAATTATCTTGACCTCTTTTCAGCTCCTTTGGAAGAACTTGAAGTACTTGGGAGGGTCTTCTTTACACCCGAGAATGATATTTTCTTAATAAGCAGCTCCTTGCTCATGACCACGTTATGGTCGAGAAAATGGAAGGACTTTTTGTTCTGTGGCAAATGCCATGAGTATTGTTCAACTAAGAAGGGTTGTGCTTGTTTAGGCCAGAATACGCAACGAGCAAAGATGAAGAAGACGATTCACAATATCGCTTTATCGTCTTACGATTGGAACATTTACTGGAAGAAACTCGTCGAGGAAACTTTCAGTGTCGAAGAGATTTGTATTGCCTTAGACGAACCTCAACAACTTCTAATGCATCCTGCCACTGAATTTACACTGTTTACTAAATTGGTACCAGAACTTAGAGAGTAAGTCTTGTCTTTTATTTGACTTTCAATATACTTAGCTAAGTGTATCTCAGCATGGTATGGAAAGCAGCCTGCCAAAATTCTCAAGTCCACCGATTTGGCATGCTTGTACCTACAAAGAACTTCACAGTAATCAAGCCCATTATGCTCACTTGCAGGGAAGCTAGGGATGTAGCTCTGTCTCTTCGATCCCACTACTTCCGTCGCCACTTTTCATTCGTTCGATCTCGCAAGAAATCCAAAAATACCACGTCGGTTATTGTTGATGAAGTAGAAGAGAAGAGTTTCTTCACACCAGAAACTGATATCCTATGGGCAGATACCTTCGTTGGGGGTTGTATAGGTCAACCGTCATCACAATACGAGAGGTATAGCCGGTATCCACGATGGTTCTGCGGAATTTGTCACCAGGAGTGTCCTATTACTCAAACGTGTGGGGAAAGTTGCCTGGGAAACAATATTTTGACTTCAAGAAAACCAAGTCCTCAGTACTCTGTTGCGTTTATGGCCGACCAGTGGAACAGCAGTTTAAGCCTGACCCATGAGGATCACGACTTTGAATATCGTTACTATGGTGTTCTCCAGTGGGTAAATATATCCGAGATCTTCATTATTGTCGAGGTACCAGATGGCTTCGCTTTCAAGAACGATTACATTTTTACTCAGCCAGCTACAACTCCAAAGAAAATTGTCCTCGCGAAAGACTTTTCTAAGCCAGATGACCCACTTTACTTCCCCTTTAGAGTGAACACAGTAAGGATATTCTCTGTCCCGCCCCAATTTCAGTCGGGATTGAGACACTGCTTCCTTTCCGGCCCATACAACTCACCTTTTCTGTTCTCGTCTGCTTTTCCTCAAACACACTTCTGAGAAGAGCAATACTGATTCTAGTTTTTTCTAGTGGGAGGAACTGGCGACTCGCGTAGAACGAGACATGGAGAGAGTGAAAAAACAACCTCATCAATCGAAGGAGCGGAAAGATTCGTAAGTCTATGACAAAATTTTGAAAAATCGCGTATAGCACTGACAAGTGTAGAGGAGGAAACGGAAGAGTTGGAAAATGGACCTTCTGAAGAAGACCCAGACGATCTGCGTTCTTCCATTAAAGAAAATCAGGACGCATTGGACAATTTTATGCACTGGAAAATACCTAAGATCCGTTTTGTCGAGGCAAGGATTGTAGGTGCTTAGGAAGGGAGGGATATGTTACGGGAAGTAGCATTAGTAAGAATGAAATGTTTATTTGATTATTAAAACAAAACTTTTCTCTGGGCATTCAAAATTACATTTGTTGAAACACTAATTTCCAGCGTTGAGTAAAGATACAAAGCTCATGCTCAAGTTGTTTCTCTGAATTGATTAATTTGTTATTTTTGTTTCTATGTCTACATTTCGTGCTTACCTTATAATTGTACTTTATTAAAGATTACTTCTGGAAAAGAACTACTCTATACCTTCTTTTATACTAAACAATAAAACAAAAATGAAAGTGACTATCCCTAAATCTTTTTTCTACTTATAAAGATTATAGAAATTAAGACGTCTATAACCCTACTGGATATGAATAATATACAAGGAGTATCTAGAAGAACCAGAAAGTCTCAGGAACTGGAGCGTCTTGTATATACTCAGCTTTAATAACGACTCAATCGCAAAGAACTTAAAAGTAGATGGCGGAAAATATACAAGCCAATGAGAAGGGAGATTACATTACGATAACTGATGGTTTTGATCTACTTGTCTCTTGCTCGCGTGCATCCCGATTCGTTCAATTGTTTTGCAGCTGCTTCAACACCCTCTCTATACAGCACCTAAATTCAACTGCTCTACCTTTTCTTCTAAACATCCATGAATTACCATCTTATAAACTCGTTCGACATAAGTATGAATTCGACCACGCCCTCATAATATCTACCCGACTCACTGCACTCAGCCACCAATACCTTTCAACCCCATCGCCCCGTGCGAGAAGTTCGTAGTAATCCTGTGCAATGCCCACCCGAGAAGACGCAATCCCCCTAATACACTCTAAGTAGAAACACCGATCACGCTCCATAGTTTGTGAAGCAAGACGCCAATAATTTTTGTCCTCGATTACAAGAGGTTCGTTCGTAAGGAAACGTGGATATGAGACTGCAAATTGCAACGGGACCATGGATGAGAAGTCCCAATCAACAATACTAGTCGTATTAGTGCTGATATTGAGAGGGATATCGACGGCACTTACCATTTAACCTCCATATCTTCATTAACAATGATGTTAGATGCTTGCAAATCACCATGTACTAGAATATAAGGTGCATCGTTCAACGCCGGAATATAGAACTCTTTCACCTTGCCGAGCAAAGCCTGACAATTCTCAATAGAAATATCAGATAATCCGCCAGCCTGCGCCCTAGATATCCGGGTTCGCTGGATGTTACCAGTAATCCAATCTAAGGCCGAGCAACCAGGTTCTAAACTATTGCGTTAGAATATAGGGTCAACATTATACGTGACAGTTACTAACCTGATTCCCGAACTTTGAGTAGATCCATGTTTATCTGAGCAATACCCCTGAGAATACCATCTCGCAACTCTGCCCTCGGTTCGAAATCCCACCACACTAATGACGTTCCCTCGGACCATTTCATAGCAATATAAGTTGATGGTGTCATAGAAACACTATAACCTAGCAGCAGAGGCAAACGAGGAAGGTTTGCAGCTTTGATAGCTTCGAGATGTCGCACTTCTTCTTTCACCTTCTCTGCTGTGCCTTGGGAGGGTGTGTGCTCTATACGTATTCCGATCCTTTGCTTGCTTCGATTCTGAGCCTCTAATGCGAAGATGGTACACTCTCCGCCGGAATATGGTCACAGTTTGGTGTCGAGGACGAATTTGCAGGGACATTTCATTAAATTGATTGTATGGTTGTGTGCTATACGTGATAGTTCCGCATCACTTAATTTTGTCATGATCGTAGCGTTATATAGAGATTTGTGTATCAGGTGAAAAGAAAGAAAGGAAGATGAGGGTACAAATTAAGATGATTCGCTCAGCAAGCCGATAATAGCCGATTGGACCCGCGTTCTCACTGTCGTATAAGAGGCATACACGAATATCGACGGGTAGAGACTTATATATCTCTAAAAGTTTAATTCTTTAATTAATTAGCGTATAAATACTCTTCTTTTTAAAGTTTTAGTATATATTTATATATATGTTTTTAAAGAAAAGTAAAGCTTTTCTAATTTTTTATTGCTTTATTAATTTTCTATACCTCTTCCTTACTAGTCTCTTTTTAGTTACTTCTAGAGGTCTTATAGTTATAATAGCTCTATCTACTTCCTCTCCTAACTCTCTAATCTTCTCTATTATATACTTTCTTATCTAATTCTCTCTTTCTCTCTTTAAGCTCTCTATATAGTACTTACTTCTAGCCGGTTATTATTTACTCTATTATCTTTTTCCTTTACTAAAACTATAAAAAGACCTAACTATTTTTAATAACTATATAGATATAATAGAAATAGAGTTCTATAGAGTTTTAAAGAGTTTTAATTATATAGATTATCTTCTATAACTATAACCTAAGTAGAGAAATTTAGATACTATATACGAGATTTCTTGTAAATAGTATACAGGTAGATATCTAATATACGCGTATATCTCATATAAACTTCTTATATAGTATAATCTAAGAGCCTGAGATAAAAATCGCACTTCAAATCACCTAATATCTTCCAGAAGCGAATTGAAAACAGAAAAGATAAACACTCTTAAATTCCCAAGAGCACACCACAACTACTAAACGCACACGGTATCCTTGGTATCTCTAGAAACTAAATCCAACTCAGAAAACTCGCATCCCCATCATTATTTCATCCCCCTCGCCCAAAATCTATTAACCAAGTCCAGAACTCACAAAAAGGCATCCAAATCCCCACAAGAAAACAGTCATCAAGTCATAAAAAACCACCCTCCAAACCGTCATCCCCTCCTCAAACCACATCCCAAACCCCATCCCAAGCCCCAAATCCAAAGCCATCCCCAAATCCAGACCATCTAGTCAAAGCTCATCCCCTCCCCCATAAACATCCCACTCCTCCCCCTCACTCTCCCCACCCCTCCCCAACCCCTCCACAAAAGCCATATTCCTCGTCTGCAACTGCTTAATCATGCCATTATTCGGTCTCAAAATCGCGTACATGCTCGGAACGACGACATGCATCGCGCCGCCCTGATTCCGCCCCGCCTTCAAACACGCCAACTGTCTCCCCGCCATCTGCCACACGAAATCCCGGATGCTATTCTTGCTGTACTTGTGCGAGAAGAAGAACCAGCTCGCCTTGAGCAGCTCCCACTCCGAGAGCCCCGGGTTTCGATGATCGGCGAGTAAGAGTTGCGTCGCGGTGTTTCGCTGGTGTGGTGCGATGGCCGTGTAGAGGCCGTGAAAGCGGAGGATGAGGGCGGAGAAGGATTCTAGCTCGTCGTTATCCTTGAGCCCATCTATCTTCGCGCAGGCCACGCGCCAGGACTCCTTCAGGGCGTTGAGGTCGCTAGTGAGATCTGCGAGGATGTCTTTCCACCCATAGATGTCTTGAGGCGGGTTTTTGACCCTTTCATTGGCGAGTTTCTCGACTTCCCTTTGAGTTTGAATTTCTTCTTCCTTGCTTGCTTTCTCGGCCCAGCGCGCGTACGCGACGAGATCTTCGTCCCAATGGGGAATATTGGGAGAGAGGGTCTGCTCGAATTCCGTGTACGATTGATCGACTTTTGTTTTCGCGACCCAAGTTAGGTAGTCAGCGATGTGTTTGGATCGTTCATGACACCGGGGTTGATCCTCTTTGTACTCTTCCTTCTTCAGCTTGAATCTCGGATTCCGCTTCTTGATGCTAGCTATCTGATCATCTCTAAAACGTTTCCAGTTCTCTTCAGGCAAACCATAGCCTTGCTTCGGCATGTCAACGAGATTGCTGAGTAGAGCACAGGTTTTGATGGCTTCTGGAGACAAAAGGTCACCTAGATTGTAGCATAGCTGGTTTTTCCATGTGGTGCAGATCCCGAGCATGTTTTGCTGCATGTTGAATCTCAAAGCTCGTTTCATGATTTCGGAATCGGGATAGTCGAGCTCTTCAACTAACTCACCATAGGTAGTTTTGTCTTGGGTTATGTAACCCTCCTCCACGAGGTTTGGCGTTGGATCGGGCACGTCAGCGTTCACAAAGTTGTTGACCAGTGTTGGTTCCCAGCAGACCCACGCGATGTCTCCATCATAATCACCACCAGAAAGCTTATCGGCGAGGGGATACCCCATGGTGGAAAAGACAATGACATCCCTCAAGCCCATCAGCTCGGTTTTCGCTACAACTTTGACCCTTTGGACATCACTCGCGAAATGAGCAGGTGTTCTCGTGACCAGAACGTCGTGGCCAAACAATGTATCACCTGTAGTCCCATGTACGTCGTCGGTAAAAGTAGGACAATTAATATAGACTTCGTTTTCTTCCAATACACCCCAGAAATCGGGCACCATGTAGGCATATGTCGACTTGCCTACCGTAATATTTAGACGCTCCTTGAGCTCATCACATTTGCTGCGAAACAATTTTTTGCAAAGCTCCATGGCATAGTTCAGCTGCTTTGTTTCGAAGCCAGCATCCAGCAACATAACCAATATTTCGCTTGGAAGTTTTGGCAGCGATGCCTCGTAATGCACTTGGCCGTACTTGATTCTCAATTGATCGTTGGGGGCTTTATCCTGCACCCATTTCCGAAGTGTCTGGGCATCCTCCACGGAAGTGAGAAGATTGTCTAATTCGCTTTGCAGACCAACCTCGAGCAATTTTCTGAGGGCTACTCTCATCTGTTCCTTATCTTCAGCTCTCTCGACCAATATATTAAGGAATTGGAGGTTCAGATCTGCAGATTTCAAAGGCCCAGACGTCTTGACAACTTCAAACGTACGATTGTTGACATCATTGTCGCAATGTTCCAGATTTCGACGCCTGGTGCGTACCCATTTGCACTGGGAATCGTAACACTTGATCCAGATCTTGTCAGATAATTCGCTGTGATCAACAGTCCAAAAGCCCTTGGCTTCACCAATACGACCCTGGAATCCGCTAGGGAGAAAAGACAGACCGAGGTGGTCTCGCACTTGAGCTGCCGCCGCAGGAGATATCAAACCAGCGCCATCAGTCATTTCCTTACCATTAACCTTGATATCTGGCTCATACTTTATCTGACATTGTTCAAAGATGATGGTAGGTGTATTGCGAGACAACGCTGGGCATTATTAGTAGGCAGAATGTGGAAATGCAGATAACAATATACCTAAGGTAGTTCGGGAAAACAGCTTTAAGAAGGGATGGTGTTTGTTCTTTCGGGTCAGTCTAACATAATCGTTTAGCAACTTTGGGATCTCAATATTTGGGCGGCGTTGTCCCTCAGGCGATTGAGATTGCTGCCCAAGGCCATTTCCGCTGACAGCGAAGAAAGTGACTGCATGTGACACTTCTTCCCTATTGTTCTCCTGCCTCGCCTTCTTGGCCTTCTTTTTGTCCTGTTTAGTCTTCTCTTCTTTGGTCTTCGTAGAGAATGGTTTCCAAGACCTCCCAAAAAGCAAATGTGGTCCGCCTTCCAACCAGTCCCAAAGAATGTCTTGGCAATCTTCTCCCTGGAGGATTTTCGGGACATCTTTGCCGTTGAGATGGGGCATATCAAGTACAAGAAACCGATCATCCCCTAATTTTCTTCCGAGCCGAGCGCGTCTATCAAGCGATAGTGGCTTGAGTCGAAAATGGAACAACGGGCCTGTTTCACTGGAATAATCGAACTTCAGGGACCCACCAAGCACAACACCCGACCCTTTGTAGGTATAATCACCATTGGCAGCTTCCCAGGCCAGTGGGTCGCTCTTGTCGGGAAACGGTTTTCCCTTCAGTATGGGAAGACGTTGGAGGAAATCCCACAAACTTTTATAGTCGCAGAATGTAGATATATTGAGAAACTTGATTTCTGACATTGATAATCCAGCATGGGCAAACACACGGGTAATCTCGTAAACAATATGAAGGGGGGCCTTTTCCAAGCAAGAGGGGAGTTTGGCTGGTAATGGTTATCAGAAGATAAAATGTTGCTATGAAAAATAGTGACTTACGAAAAACATCCTCCAGTCGGTCCTGCAGGATGTCTATGTCTGACAGAGCTTTGATGCTGGGTTGAAGCTCAGTTTCTTCTAAGTGACTGGACAGTCCATCTTCCACACGCGTCGTGTTGACAGTGGTATCAAGCAAAACAGAATTAGGATCAAAAGAGCTGTTCAGAAATGCATCAAAGCTACTTCCAGCACCATAGTCCGAGCTTTGGCAGGATGTGGGAATTGGCAAATCCTCGACCCTTTCAAAAGACTGCTCCGCAAGGTCAGGTACTGTTTGTTGGGTATTCGGGAGGACAGGGTATCCAAACGACTGGCCAACCGAGAAAACACTTGAATTGGTACTCGATGTACTTGACCCAAAGCTCGTGTTCGCACTCCTATACCCACCAGTGTCCTTGAATGGTTGAAACCCACGATCAGGGGGTAGCATGGCAGTGGGATCACCTTGGGCGAGGGGGGTTGGGCTGGATTCCGGAACCTTACACTTCTTGGTTGACTTCTGAGGATCAAGCACCTGCTCATGTCTGGCTCGTTTGTCGGGCGTCAACTGTGGGAATGTAATGGGATCATCTCTGAAATGGGAACTACTTTCGGAGGTTCGTTTCAGATGCCTTGGGGTTTTCATAATCTCTTTGAGCTCGTCGCAAGGCTGCTTCAAAACGTCGTAAAGAAGCTCTATCATATCATTTCTTTCCGATTGAGTCAAAGGATGTGACCTTTGTCGAGTTATCCTCGGGACGACATCACGATCTGCATTCGGTTTGCGCTGCCACCCTGACCACAGCTTCTCCGCTTTACTGTTGAACGACTCAAGAGGTATGACATGAAGACGTTTCCAGCCTAGAGTCATAATCATTGCAACACATTTTTGCTCCAGGGACTGGTTCTTTAGTCGTGTTTGGGGTGTCTCGTTTTCCAAAGGCATTTCCAATCTCAAGTCCCAAGTCCTCTTCAGGTCATCAAAAATCATCTCTATCTCAACCTTTGTGACCCTCGCTTCTTCGGGCTGTCTCCCTCTGCTCGGGGTCAAAGGAGCATTACCTGAAGAATGAACCTCCATGATGGCAGTCTTCGAGGGAAGGCTGTCTCTTACTTAATTGAACGTGGATATTCGTCTTTGCTGCATACGCAGAACTCAGGTATTCCTATTCGTAAATGGTTCGTAGGGAGCTCGATCTTAAGTATGGTTCGGCAGACGGCGATTTTGAGGTGCTTCATGCGTTCCGATTCAAAGTAATCTGCAGAGGATGGTCAGACAGGCTGTATATAACTAGAACAGAAGAGTGAATCGTTCATACCAAGGTAGACGCATAGGAATTGTCGCTCCGAATAAAAGACTCCGAAGACATGAACAAACTCGAGATCAAAATATCTCTTAGTCGCGCTGGGAACGAGGGGAACGAGTATTGTTTGCGGGAAACTCGGCACAGATGGAGGAATTGAACGCGAATCAAAACTGGCATATGCTAAATTTATGTTCAGATGGAGACTGTGGCTTCTGCAGTTAACCGCCGAAGCAGTCGTGGCATCCAATTGCGCGGTTATCGTGCAGAGAAGCTTCGAGGGTGTTTGAGGGGGAGGGTGTCGCAAACGAGGCTATGGGATGCGACGCGCAAGAAATCAATCGCAAAGAGCAAGTTTCGCAGGCAGAAAACGATGACAGACGCAGGAAGCAGGAATGAGGGTATTCGCAAACAACGCGCAGAAGGATAGAGAACGTGATGATGGAAAGAGAAGAGCAAAGCAAGAGTAACACGCTGAGGGGAGCTGCTGCAGTTGTCCCGATGAGGCTTTTCAGGGTGGGTTGGCCGTATTCCCATTTCTTTCTGACAGCGGGGTGCAGGTTCGTCCCGCCGTCCCGCACCCGACCCTAATGCAGTGGTCCCGCTTCAGCTGGTGCTCGTGGACCAGTGGTAAATAACTACCTGACCTGATATTCAAGACCTACCCAGTTTATTGATAGTTCTATTAGATGGATTTCGGCAAAGTTGTTAAGAAGGCAGCTGAAGGTCTAAATTGTACTAAAAGTAAGACAAATGAGGGAGAATCTTTGTCAAGAGTACTAGAGATATATAAGCGTATCTCTTTTTAATACTCGTAAACATGTCGAAGGAAGGGTATATATACTGAATATACTATTTAGTATATTTGTTCCAATCTCCTCGGAAATCCATCTACTGAGAAGATTAGAAGACAGAACAGAAGTTGTACATTGAAAAAGAGCTTCAGCAAGAGGAGTGTAGGTAGATTTGTCTAGTTAAGATACAAAAATTACCGAGAGCTGCGGGGAGAGTTTGGAAATACGAACCTCATAAATCCACAACAAAAGAAAGCATGACAAGCCAAGTGAATGCAAGCCGTAGAGACTCAAGAGAGAGACAGAGGAAAGCGAGGTACTTACCCAACACAACAACTGGCCATCCCAGAAAAAATTCAGAATGCAGAAAAATACATATAAAGTACAGGACTTGATAATCATGCCTGCAACGCCCAAATCTACAAATCTTCACTATGGTCATCTAACGGCCAGTTCACAAGAAACTCCTCTCTCGAAACCGCATCCAAAGCAGCAACACATTCCGCCTTAACCCTTTCATTCTCCTCAAGAGCCTCTTCATATCTTTCATTCGAAGTCCAACCATCGATACTGACCCCAATCCGATCACGGGCTTTTTCCATTTGCACATCGATATGATATTGCTCAGCTTCCAAACCTAAGCACTTCTCTACTTCCTCATCCGAAAAGTCTATCGGACAAATAGGAGAGACACTTTCCGCGGAGCTGCTTGCTGTAAGCATTTCCCAGTTCTGAACAGCACGGATCAACTCTGCTTTCAGGGTGATGCTATCACCCTCCCACGGCACGCTTGCGTACTGCTGAAGTTTCTGTATCGACATGGTTGATTCTGGTTTGAAAGCGTCATAATGAGGTTTGTTGTACTTAGCCGTCGCGACGATATAATAAAAATGAAGCTGTCTTCTTCGAAACTGCTCCAAAGCCTCCTCTTGATCCGCAGCACTCATTTGGTCGAAAGATTCGGGGAGTGGGCTTTTTGAGATTCCGTGACTCCTCGTCTCCAAAGTTCTGAAATGAGGCGGGAATGCCGGATTGGAGTATCAATGGCAATACAGAAGAATGCTGCCAATCTATGACGCCCGTGATGGTGAAATCATCAGAGACGAAAATATTATGCGGGTTGAGATCCGGGTGCCGAAGGGTTGGCCGGAGAAAAGATTCGTCCGGAATCAGGAAAGGAGCAATCCGGAGATACTTCTCAATGCTTGCTATGTGATCTGCGGGAGAAACCTTTTTGTGGTCGTGAAGATCTCTATGTACGACCGATCGAGGAAGACGGGGACGAGCTTGACTTTTGAGCCACGCAAGTTCCTTCACGGCACCAGCTGTAAAGACATCTTCTGGTTCCATGACTGCTCGAATAGTTAGCGACTGGATGAAGAGGTGGAATTACATGGTGGTCATATTTACAAGGGCCACAAGGAACTTCTAGTTCTCCCCTTCCATCATACCACCATTTCTGCGCAACGTCCGGTCCGATGCAAAAATTTCCCGGTGGGAGATCACCGAGTTCTACGCTTCTGACTTTGGATCCCAAGTCGCTTTTGTGGTATATACTTCCGCATGCAGGGAGGGGTATAGAGAACAATTTGGCCTCCAATTTCCCTACCTGTGATAAAACCTTCAACCGCTCTTTCTCAGACAGATCATACCAAATATCCCCAAGATCTCGACCGATAGCCTTTTCCATAATCAAATACTCAGAACCAACTGCATTGTCGCTGGTAGCCGAGTAACCTAGGATCCCGGGGGCAGGTACTCCATAGGACCTGACGAGGTTGATCGTAGCCACTTCACTAGCAACTGTGTAGTGTTTCGGGTATGTCGATGGGTAAGGAAGCCTTGCAATCACAGGTAGGCCATCGATTGTCATCTCGAAAGCTCGGTTGAATCCTCCTTCGGCGAGTTTCGAGAAACTATGGACCTTTGTAACATCTTTATGAACGGCAGCCGCGGCGGCTTTCTTGAGCTCATTGACATCGAACTCCAAGACTCGCTCTTTGAGACGTAGAGATTCGTTGTAGCTGGAGTTTGCAATAATCAGTAAGTCGGTGTAGCAACAGCATATGGAAACTCACATCCACCGCCCAGAGGTATAATTGAAAAGATCCGACGTGAGGTCAAGTTGAGGGCTGGGGGGTTTTTAACGGACGGAAGTAGTCCTAAGACTTCTGAAAGCCCGGAAACCCAGTGATATGCATGGTCGACATGCTTTGCGCAAGGCGCGGGAGATGTTCATCAAGAATACACGTTTTGTTTGTTGAAGAGGGCGTAGAGTACGCCATCGCGAAAGGGGGCGGGGAAATGAAGCTTCCGTGCCGGTGCAGGGGCTAAATAAATACCAACCTCGATTGTAGAAGTCTTCTACCTCCTCCGTACTATGCTACTTGGGATAAGTTTGGGTTCGTTTTTACATTTTTACTCGACTTAGAAGTTTGAGTAGAAATTACAAGAATGTGCAAGGATGTGAATTGAGAATGGTTTTCTCCGACATGTGTGAAAATGAGAGAACTTCAAAATGAGACACTTTTTGAGACTTATTTATGAATAAAAACATACAACCGGGGACGAAGAATTCAAACGTAACATCGAGCCCATAGCCAGGCGTGGGAATCTCGCCGCTTCTTAATTTCTTAAAAGCACCTAAGATGCGTGAAGACAAGAGAAGTTATCGTCACGCGACTTCCCCGACGAGAAGGCAAAGCCTAGAAACATTGGAAAATGATGGATTGAGCTGTGTAGCGATGTGCTAGGGAGTAAGTGGAATGAGACTCGCTTCTTTTGATTTCATTAGTCATGGCCTTATACGTTGTGTTAATAGTGACTTCCGGTATTTGTACTATTGCCGGCATCCAGGCGCGAGGCCTAATTATATAAAATAATCTTATTACTTTATAGACAAACGGGGGTCAAAGACCTCCTTTCTTTATATATGGATATATGCCCTTGAGTTCTTTGATCTATAAATAAAGTATTTTATAAAGCAGCGTTGATTTATGTATAATATCTTGTTTAGACGACAAAATATAGCGAGTCGAGAGAAAAGAAGACAATATTGACTGAAAAGCCTGCCTACTTGAATACAAATACACTACAACTCTAAGCATATCTCCACCAAGAATCTCTTACCTTTAACCGAACCCAGTACCCATCCGAAAGGAAACCTGGAGTTTAGAATTCACTCCCGTCCGCTATTGGTATCATTTTTTTGGTGTTTTATGATTTTGTTCCTGTGTTATTCAGGTCGGCCCACTGGAGGTGGGACGCTTAGAACAAAGGCGAAGAGCTGGTGCGCGAAGGTGCATCTTGCCAATCAACCTTGGTTTGTAGGTGAGTGAGTAGGTGTTTGAAGAAACGCCTCTTTTCTCAAGACCTGTATTTGAGACAGTTGGGTGCTCGGTGGAGCTGGGTTGTTTAAGAACATCCCGTGGGGTGGATATGTGGTGCCTGTGTTGGTTGTGACTTGTCGGCGTTGAAGTTTGTCGAGGAGGTCTGTTTGAACGCCTGGTTTTGTGTGTTAGTTAAATCAAGAAGGTATTTTGTGTTACCGCTAGGCTAGATTGACTTCGTTTTATGCCATGTGTTTTTTTATTTGAGACTAGACCTGCAATGAATATGTTATAGCTAGAAAATGTGGGCTTGTGGGTGCCAAGGCTTAATATGAACCAACTATTAACCGAGAAGGTCTCTGATATCTATGTTGACGATTCACCGACTTTGTGCTTTAGGAATTGCGTTAAGGGTTGAAAAGAACTACATACACTTAGACCAGGGGCAAATTAGAAGAGAATAATAAGAAAACGAATTGTACTTAAGGCATGTTCTACTGTACAGGGGTACGTTAGAGAAAAACCAAGAACAAAGAGATGTTAGACAAAAAGAATGCAGAAGCCATGTCCCTTCAAGTGGGTTAGTATAATTTTAAAGAATGCTATTGTTATAAAAAGGTTCTAATAAAGAAAGAAATTCAAAAAAGCTAAGCTTAGCAGCCCGAGCACGCATTAAATGGATAATGTGCCCGGGCTGTTAGGGCATTGTCCCGTGACCTTTTACTATAATACAGAAAGGATTAATCTATACTTATCTTATACTACTCAAGTGTGACCCGTGTGAACGAACCCATTCTGCTGCACGGGTATTGCTGTCTCTAGAGAACACGAAATGGCATTAGAGTGAATGTTTAAGGAAGTAGTCATTCTCGTTAATATTATCATTATTGCCGAAAGTTACAGTGATGAATACAGCTTCGACGTTGCGTAGTATATTGTTGATTCGATGGAACTTACTTGATGCACTGACTTTCACTAGCTTTTGAACTAGCGTCATTTTAGCTTATTTCATCACACATAGTAGCAGAAGTTAAACGACAGCGAGATTCACTCAAGCAGGAAATCCAAAAGTAGGTTCTCAAACATAAAAGTGTTATAGACATAACATAAACGTGACAGCGCGACTCAGAGAGAATATATCAAGGAGGAACAGTTTTATATGAACAATACAGCTGAGAATATAAAAGCTATAGCCATTACTCATGAAAAATCTAATGAAAGATGATTGAAAAAAGTATATAAAAAAAGCTCAAGCCCAACGGTGGAATGAATGTTTCAAGAAAATCCTCTTACCTTACAATACCGAACATTGAAACACCGCAACTGCAATGCCTCATAGAATAGTCAGTCTACTTTCAAACTATTCTGGCATTTGAAATACCGCAATTGCGAGACTTCATAGAATAGCCTGCTTTCAGGCTATTCTGTGTGACTCGCACTAATAGTGGTGCGAAGTGTACTCAAAGGAATACTAGAGGTGAATGGCTGGTCTGTTACCGGTGTGCCAGAATTATGAATGAAGATTCGCCGGGGCGTCATGGTGGAAAATTCGAAGGAATCGTCCTATTGAAACGCCTGTTTGTGGAGATTAGTATTAATATGACAGAGGAAATCGAGAATAGGGGCTTGTTGGGACCGCTGGGCCAGCATGACTTCTATGTTAATATAAACGGTATTATTTTAGGTTACGAGAGGAACGTAAGAACTTGGGATTTAGTGAATGTTAAGTGTAACGAGGTGTGGAATAAGCACTCCTATGCCAACCAACAGTAATAAAATGTTACAATTTAGTTATAATGATATAGAGAAATCGCAATTAAATAAGCCCACCAGTCGAGTGGACATAAGACAATGAAGAAAATTGGAAAATCTCATTCAAGGCACGTACAAAAGTTCAAAAATCCTCCACAGTTTTATTAGCTAGCATTGAGAAAGCCTATCCTAGAACTCAAATCTTCGTCAATTCCTCTCTCTAAAGGCGAAGGGAAGTTATAAGCTAATCATCAATTAAAAACGGATTTCAACCTAACTCGGAAATTTACTCATCAGGAAATGAAAGTTACTCATCTCACAGTACCTAATAGAAGCCATCCCCTACGAGGGTACGGTATGAAACATCTAAACGTCCCCCTTTAATATTAGTGTCTAAAGGCGCATCTTAGCTGAGATGAACTTTGAGTGTTGGTCAAGGTATTTACTCTTCCTCTTCCCGCTCTTTTTGATACCTAATTAGTTGAATAACAGGTCCGTATACTGGTACTGCCATACTTTCGCTTATGAATGAAGATTCGGCGAGGCGACGAATTCATAGGTCGAGTTGAAGGCTTTGTAGCCTTGAAACGTAAACTAGTAGTAATGGAGTTAATGGGTGAAACGGTGAGCAAGGGTGAAAGAAGTTTCCTATGGAGGGGAGTGTTCTGCACAGGGGACAGTGGATTCAACTCGAAATCTATTTAAAAAGTGGATGCAAATAAAAAAGGTCAACAGTAAGAAACAAGGAAATCAAGATTCTCACCCCACAGTACACTATAGAGGTCTCGGTGAGATATCGACATCCCCCTTAACAATTCAAAATTACGCGGTAGACAAGTAGCCCCGAGGTGATATATTCTAACTAGTCTAGTAAATGGTTATAGTACGGCTTCTTCGACAAAAGATGCCGAGGTTTCGAATAGTGGATTTATTACTAATAATGATCCCTGAGTTACAGGGCCTTATTTTTATATCAGTATAAGAGAGAAAGAAGAGAAAAGGTTTGATCTAAGTGGGACTTGATATAATGTTTACTTTCATTTATAGGGGGATACCTGCGGCAAGGACTGGGTTATAGATGAGCTGGCAAGCGAAAAGCAAAATAATAACCATCATCTTAAGTTATTCGTAGCATCCTCCTTACAGAGCTCAATGTTAATTTTATTCATCTCTGCCATTTCAATCCTAAGGATCCCAACAGGAATATATATATATAAGAAAAATGTTCCATTACATCTCCACTCAATAAACACCAGCAACAACCCATCAAGAATCAACGACAAAAAAAAAAGTCAGAAAATCTTCTTACCTAACATGCACAACAGTCCCCCTTCCATCACACCCCCCTTTCAAATCGAAACATTTGAACGGTATTCAAAGGAACACCAAGGCGACGTACATTCGATGCTCTGGATTTTTTCTACTGACCGTAAATCCTGGTTAATTCAAAGGAATCAACCGTCATTTGGGCGGTGGGTACCTAATGGCACATCCCTGTTAATCCTCCCCCTATGTTAACATTCCTGGTTCATTCAAGAGAATATACCCGTGGTTTTATGAATGGCGGAAGTCTGAAGAGAGTTCCTGTTCTATGGCGAGAGAGAATATGTTAGTTAGGTTTTTGAATTGAATATGGGAATTTTGACGAGTGCACGATTGGACTAGTGTGGCTTTATTTGATTGGTTTCAGAAATTGGGTTATTTCAAGTGATGAGGAGGATTGTCGGTGGGACGCTTTAGGGATTGAGGTGAATTTCGTCGACAAGTAGAGCTCAGGGTATAAATGAAATCAAGAGCTCACTTACTTCTTAGAGTACTACTAACTACTTATATAAAAGATTAGACTATATTCTATTATATAAAAATGTCTAACTACTCTTGATACATTTACTATAAAACTAGTACTTCTCTAATACTGCGCTAAATCGAAGAAAAGAAGATAGTAGAAAATAAGATATAGTTAATTTATAACATTTCTATATATATCTAGTATAGTAAAGCTCGTCTTTTAATACTTAATAGTATCTTTAAATTTTCCTATTAGTCTAGATATATATAATATCTTACTTATCTTAGAGCTTATATAAAACTACCTAGCGTTATTAGATACTCTACTTGTTCTAAGAAAACACTATAGCTTTTAAATATATACTAAGTAGATAAGGTTAAATAATATCTTTTCTATTATAGTTTCTTAAAATAGATCGTATAAAATAAAATTATAAGGTTATAAATAAATAGTTTTTATATTATATTAGCCTCTAAAGAAAAAAACTTATAAACTCTACTATAGTTAGTAATCGGCATCTGGAATTCCATGGAAGATCCAGAAGTATATAGAGGAAGTTTCTATCCATTTATGAAATTATTTGGAATTTATCCAGGATGGAGCCACCTTCCATGGATATATCCATAGATATCTAGAAATGTAAATATTACGTGATTCCGGGACGTAAAAATAATAATCCAGCGCTAAATTAGTCACGTGCTAACTAATTCTTCCCTTTCCAAGGTTCTATAGTAAGTCGATGCTAAAACTAAACTCTACTACTTCTACTACTATAAATCATCTTATTCTTATTATTCCTTAGACTCTTAAGAAAATATATATAGTATTTCCTAAAGGCGTGACTCTACTATATAGGGGTGCTTAGTTAGGTGAAGTGTCTAAGCCGAAAAGCTAAGAGAAATAAAAAGGATCTTTTTGAGTAGGTTTTACTTAATAACGGTTTCCACCCTTAATTCTTCCAGAAATATCCCTTCCATTTTAGACCCTCTCTAGATGCTTCCAGAGGGGTACTATCCATGGAAAGTTCCATGGAAGGTGCTTCCAGATGCCGATCACTGATTATAGTTTATATACTATAATATCCTTCTCTCTATCTCTATTCTCTAACTCTTCTCTTCTCTCCTCTCCTCTTCTCTTCTTCTCTCCTCTTCTATACTTTTCTATCTCTCCTTAAAAGTATACTTACTAACAACTATAAAATAAAAAATATATATAAAAAAATCAACAAAGAGAATTCACGAAAGTATTCGTACCTCTAATTTTTGAAAATTAAATCAACCTTTACTATTAAATCGAAAATCGGATTAATATACTTATACCTCTTTTAAGCGGACTCGTTTTAAGAGAACTCGTCCTATCTAGATTCTGTGAATAGTACGAGTATTCTAACGGGGTTCCTGTAGTTAAGTTTTCAAATGTGTCTAGGGAGTTGAGAGTTGAGAGTTGTGGGGGTGTAGAGTGTATGGTGTACGGTGCATGGTGTATGGTGTATTGGATATGTGATGTATAAGAGATGAATATAGTAAACTAACAATCACTTGAAGTGGAAATTTTAACCTCATTTCTACCCCCCCCCCCTCTCAC
>LKTO01000438.1:0-43069 GCA_001399465.1 Hymenoscyphus scutula | reverse complement strand
CGTTCTATTTTCTTGAGAGCTTTCTAAATTAGATTCTCTGTGTTCAATCAAAACTTGGGATCAATCTTTCTCGTCGACTTTAATTCACGTCTAGTTCACACAAACGCAAGCACGGAGTGCAACAGCCAATCTCGGCATCTCGGCGTCAATGAGATTCGGTCTCGAGATGTCATTCCCTGTGAAGCCGATGTGTCGGGTGGCAAGCTGGTGTTGATGAAGTCACGGTGATCAAGTCGTTCCATCTCAACTTGAGCTCGTTGTCCAATTCGGCCACCTGAGAGGACTCAGGGTCGCTCATTCCCTCTTCCTCTCGACTTCTGCCATCGACCACAAAGAGACGAGTCACAAATCCACGATATGCAACAAACACCTCTCAAACCAGACTCCACCCCCTTTGTTTACCATCCCTAGCTAGATCCGAGTCAAACATTCTTGCCACTTTGACTCACCAGCGCGCCACACATCACGAAATCCCTCATTTCCAAAAGAAACCTAAGAGACACATCGGCAAAAGTTACCTAAATACCTCTCTCCCGCGAAATGCAACAAAACAAAGCAATCCTCTTACCGCCTCGTGGCAAATTTCTATATTTCTTCTTTTTCGTATCACGGGCTGAAAATAGACGATAGGAGGGATCGATTGGTTCTCAGGAATGCGACTGGTAAGACTGAATGGTTACACGCGGATTCGCGATGTGCAACAAAGGTTGGCTTTTGCGATGATTTGTGGTGGTGGTGATGGGTGGTGATGGGTGGTGAGCTTGAGGGTTTTGGTGTGTGTGCTTGGCTCGGCTAGGTCGGCTCTTTTCGGAGAAATGGAAAGGGGGATGGCTGGCGGGTCGGTCTTACTGTTTTCTTGGTGATTGTAAACATTAGCTTGGAGGCTCCGAAAGAGTGGGGATGTGTTGATAATATACGGGTATCTCACGTATCTCTAGTCATCACGTTATCCTCCAAACTTGACTAGCCCAGAGACGCAGGTGGCTCTAACGCCATCCCGAAACGTTACCTACCCGACACCCGCTTGACCCCACCCGCCAACCGATTCCTCGGTACGTTACATGCGAAGTGCAACAAAAAAACCTTAAAATTTCCCCTTGAGGAGAACTTTACATCATCATGGCTGAATAAGAAAAACTAATTTATGCATGAATTTCACGAGTGCGCGTGGGGTGGGCTTGGTGGGGTGAGAATACAGTCAGAGTGGCTTTCTCAGCTCATGGAATTTGCGGTGGTAGTAGCCGAGAATACGAGTGAGGCATTTGGTTACACGAAATATGCGATTTGCAACGGAGGATTTTTTTTTTTTGGAAATAATGAAATGGGTGCTAATTTCCGTGAGGGAAAATACGGGGTCAGGGTAGACAGTGAAGTCTGGGTTGGGGAAATGGGTCGACAGACCGTGTTGAGCCTCCCCCCTTGACGATGAGAATAGACGAGGTTGATGAGGAAATCGCTTAGATAGGAATCCGAAAGGGTGCTTTTTTTGTGGTGGCTTTTTCTATTTCTGGTTTGCGATTTGCAACAATTTTCTTCTTTCCCCTAATACGGTACGTTCATTGCAAAACAAATCATTTGACAGAAGTAGACAATGTTTTGAAATCAGGAAAATTCCAATTTTAGCAATAGGACATTATTTTATGGCAGGAAAGAAGGAGAAATGGGGTTGTCTTGTAGACGATATAATTGTAACAGTCAAGGTAAGGAACACCTTGGGAATAGGAAACCGAAGAAACCTTATTCTAAACAGGTTATTGTGAATGGATTGTATTGTTACAGGTGGGCTCTTTATTTCATCCTAACGATGGAAGTTATCCACCTCCATCGAAAGTACCAATTTATTCACACTTTACGTGCCAGCGGAATTGGTTTCCACTTAGCTCGACTTTCTCGAGGAATATATAGCGAGGTCTTTCCGAACCTTAGAAAGAATTTTACCCACTAGTATTCGAGCATGTAGGAACTCCTCGTCTACGGGCCTTCTGAACGACGGAGGGAGAGGAGGAGACAAACCTTGTTCCTTCCGGAGCTTATTGAGAAGGTCGTCCACAATTACCTGAGCACGCAAAATCTCCACGCTTCCCGGAAGGCTGAACGAAGCGAGTGGAGGAAGAAGCCCACTAAAATTAGCTACCTGTCTCATGCTCTCAACTTTTTGCGGAAGAGGTGGGAGGGTCTTATTTAAATTGAGCTTTGGTTCTATCCCTTGGGGGTGTGTGGCTGCCACACCAATCCGAGTGCTTGGCCACGGAGGCAGTTCATTAACCTCAACTTCCTCTTGAATCGTCTCTAGACGATGAATATAAAACTTATTGAGGCGACCTATTTTCCTAGCTCTAAGGTAACTGTGATGTAGACGAGCCATGTTGAATGTACGAGTACGAGTTTAGCACGATATGAAGCGAGGAGGGGTAGAAATAGGATTTATTGGGGTGGCACTATCTTTTCGGAAGGCCAAAATTTGACAAAATTTTATATTATGGGATCACTTGCTGTTTCTCTTTGAAACAGACTGGTCGGTTGCTGGTTGGGGAGTCTCTTTGTTTCAAATATCTTTGTTCCAAAGATAACAAAGAGAAATTTTAATCGTGAATAAAGACATTGAAGCTAAAAAGATGGTTTTTTTTTGGAGATTCGGCTTCTTCGGGCCTCACTTTTTCGCTAATTGGGAGTAAAATTTGGGCACATAAAACTTGTTTGGGAGTGATCGGAGTCTCTGTCCCTACTTGTACGGTACATCAATCAAAGCCGCCGTCTAAATTTCAAAAATCCAAATTGGGTTTCTCCCCTATTGGCTCGCACTTTCCACAGCAAATGCGGTGGTCTATTGTACCTTCACAAAGCCTCAATATCTTTAATATTTCAAAACAAAACCTTGTGCCCTGTAGTGGGAACACTATGGGCGTCCGTCTAGCAAAATAGTTCTAGTCGAGTTAGTGATTCTCGAGAGTATCGATGGGCGAGCAAACGTATACACGACCCGACAATGTAGCACCTTTAGTGTCAGTAACAAGTTAACTTCTACATGAACCCGGTCTTTGCGGGGTGAGTTGGTACTTAGCGTGCCCATCACCTCACAGCCTCCGACGCCCTACAATAAAATCACAAAAATGAACAGAAAATTCGAGAAGATATATAAGTTACTTCTTGACCATGAAGTGGAGATTTGTTTGTTTCTAAGTTGTGGTTGTGGTTTTATTGAAGTTTTCCGCGTGTATCTCATGTACTGAAATCGGACGATCCATCCGTCCATATAGCGCCGGCACACCTGTACTTCTATCTAATTACCAACCTTCGAGACTGTTATCTTTTTTGAAATAGTTTGAGAGTTTCGTTACAGCTAACGGGTTGTACGGGAAATGAATTGAAACTCATATAAGATTCATTCAGCAATCATGGATGGGTGCACTTCTCAACACCATGAAGTATAGTTAAAAAACTAAGATTAATCTATAAAATGGAAGGAATACTAGAGAATCGGGCTGTCATAGGGGTATGGTATTATATTCAGAAATTCGAGTAGCCTATTGGTGTTTTAACATGAGAATAGAGTAATTTTAAGAATGGGAGGGGACCCCCAGAATCCAAACAGCGTTTTTTATAATATAGCCAGGTTGTTTTCTGCGTCGAGTTATGTAGGGCAATATTTCGAAGGGTATTTGATGTCAAGTGCTTTTCCCTCAGCCTTATTCAGCTTACTTTCCCCGCCTGTTTTCCGATGAATGAGTTCCCTCGCTCAACATTGGGAACATCAATTGCCTGAACAAATGATCTTGGTTTCACTCCCATTACCACTTTCCGACTGACTAGGCTGTAAAGACTTCAATTGGTGGTTGTAGCTAAGTTCCCGCTCAGTCAGCTCCCCAGTAAAAGTAGGCAAGGTTTCCTCACCCCTCTCTGACTGGTTCCGGGAGCGATAGAGATTCCGAACGAAAGAACGTATACCAGTGAGATTGCTAGAACTCGATGGTACCTCCGGAATCTGTGGGGGTGTTGTTGCGCTCTCGCTCGCGCTCGCTACGTTCTCGGCTGGTGGTGTCTCAACATTAGAATAGCCACTTTCTCCGGAACCGTGTCGACGCTCACGTATCTCTCTCACCCAGGAACTTAGGGAGTTTCCCATACGGGTGAGACGGCCGAAGAAGGGGACTAGGACTACTGGCATGGAGTGGCAAATTAATCCAACGTTGAGTTCAACGAGACTGTTGGGTTTTTGTTAGCTTGTCTGTGCGTGCCATTTCACACTTCCAGATTTTTTAAATCCATGCGGATAATCACCTTACCTGGTGGCATAAACAGGTATTATGGTCCACGAAAAGTCTCTCGTATCAAAGATCTTCTTATTATGGCGAATAATCAGGTTCGTCAAACCAGCACCACAGGCACTGTATTGAAAATCAGATAAAATCCTCTTCAAAATCTAACTTTATACTCACAGTAAACCAGTAAGGAAAATAAAGCTAATCCCCACTTTCTTACTCCGAGAAAGCTTCAAACTGGGCACCATATGCAAAGGTATAAACAAGATATAAAAATCGGTGATCACACTGAAATAAGCACCAGCGGTAACCAGTTTCGGAGCAATTTTGTTGCATCGTGCTAGTAAATGCGGGTCAACCCAACCACGATGCTCACTCGGCCAGGGAGAACAGGCCACCAGGTCGATTATAACAAAGGTGATACAGAATGTTATCACCGCGACTATTCCAGTCCAAGCCATAATTCGTACATGTGTTATGGGGCCGAACAGACGGAGATAGAAGACAAAAAAGGCTATCTTGATTGTGGTGCTGCTGATTCTGATGAGTACCGAGTCTGCTAGGGAGCCCTGAGTAAAGTTCAGTGTGCTTTCCTTCCTCACCAAACAGACCGGTATTGGAGAAGACAACTACCTTTTGGTATTCAATATAATGGGAAAGTGGAACATCCCAGAGATGAATACCTAAGATGCCACCACCTGGCTTCCAGAGAACTTTTTTCAAAAGCTGTCGTCAGTATTGATCAACAACTCCTAGAGATAGCTCAAAGCATACGTTTAAGAATGAGGCCAGAATATGAAAGTGTAAGGATCTAGAGAAATAACCATCAATAAAAAGCCACAATGTTGCAAAAAGGACATTATCTGACCGTCGCAACGATACAAAGCCCTCAAAAAACGTTAGCGAGCCCGAAAAATAGGGCCATGAAAAATGCGAGTAGAAGAAGACCATACAATCATCAGCACCAAAGGATTTCGTAAGCTTCAAGCGGGCATAGATTCTAAACGACACAAACAGAACCACAAGAGCGAAAGTGACCGCTATAACGATCACTAGCTGATATGATCTCGATACGGGATCGGTAAAGTTGGAATGTTGACCAGGTGGTGGTCTTCTCACTGGAGTGCGATCTAGATACCCAGGATCCATGTTTGTGAATGGGGGGTAATGCGTTGAGAACCGTGAGAATCGAAGATGAAGTTGTTGAAGTTGACAACAATAAAGCGAAGTGTTGTCTCAGTAATGCCCCTCTCTGCATTACGCGTACATACCTCCACCTAGCACGTGCGTTCCCAAGCATGACTGCATTGGGCCTATATTCTCGTGTTACCCGACCAGTGATATTTTGATTTAGCCAATGGTTTCATGGGATTGGTAACTGCCGGCCTTCTGTGCTACCACCAAAAATTCCAATTAATTTAGGCAGTTGGTATCACAACATTAGCATTATTTTCCCAATGCAGTCATTACTGAAGAGTCGTACAGCTGGGTTGTTTCCACTTTCGTCACCGTAAATAAATGAAATACCTACCACCTGAAACTTCTGGTTGAAATGCCAAGGAGATTTGGCACGATGATAAGCATTATTAAATAAAAGAAGCGAGTGTAGCAGAAAGGGGTAGGCCGTAGCAGCTAACGAGTTCGATTTCTGCGACTTCGAGGCGTCAATGGCTTCGCCTCATTCTTTGCGCCTGGTCGAGTTCTATACTCGTCGCCGTAAGAATGATTTGGAACAGGCATATAGACTCTAGAGGGCAGCCAGAACCCAAACTCAAGATGCAGCAATCTAGCTTTGAACCCGTTTCATTTCGTTTCCCAGTATGGCCAACGCAACAAGTGCAGCCGCGATTTGCGTAAGTGTTTCCGTTTCTTCAAATAATGGGCTCACAGCCTGAAGAAAACTCTAATAAATATGGCAGTGCTTAACTTTGTCACTCTTACTCAAAGAAAAAATCTCATATCCAGGAAGCCAAACATACTCAGCTTCACTCGGGTCATATTTCTCCTTACAACAAACCGAGGTCAAACCCTCCTGCATAGTTTCTCCAGCGTCCACTCAAGATGTCTCCAACGCCATAATTGCACTCACTACCCCGTTCCCGAGCTGCCAAATCGCTGTGCGATCTGGAGGACACTCAAGCTTCGTAGGAGCATCCAATAATCAAGGAGGTGTGACAATGGACCTGAGAGGTCTCGATGGTGTCGAACTGAGCCAAGATAGGTCAAGTGTTTCTCTTGGCGTAGGAGCGACCTGGGGCAAGGTTTATTCCCAACTCGACAGCCTTAATCGAAGTGTGGCCGGCGGTCGAGCTTCCAGTATTGGGATAGGTGGACTTTCGATTGGGGGCGGGATTTCATACTTCAGTCCCCGTTACGGTTGGACTTGCGATATGGTAACCAACTATGTCGTTGTTCTGGCTAATGGCTCCGTTGTCAATGCAAATCGACATGAGAATTCGGATTTGCTATGGGCTCTGCGTGGAGGAACTAATAATTTTGGTATCGTCGCTCGAGTAGATATGGATGCTTTCGAGCAAGGAAGTCTTTGGGGAGGCTCCGCATACCATGCTTTGTCTGTTGATGGCATCCAGGAACATATTGATGCCATTGCCGAGTTCAACAGGCCAGAAGCGTACGACGAATTCTCCTCGTTAATTACGAGTTTTGGGTACTTTGGCTCCAGCGGTGTCTCTTTCATTGTGGATAGTATGGAATACACGCAAGGGGTTGCAGACCCAGCAGTATTCCAGCGGTTCAAAAGTATGACTCCACTACAAAGTACCATGCGTATCACGAATATGACGGATCTAGCAACAGAAACAGATATGTTGCAAGCTAAAGGGTCGAGGTTAGTCTTTAAGCGGACGATGTGGTCAGATTTTGGGAGACTAATTCTTGGTATCAGGGAAGGGTATGCAACTCTTACTATTGAATCAACACACGAAGCGCTCAATGCAACGGTGAGTGCCTGGAATTCAAGTTTAACTTTTGTGAAAAATATTCCCGGAATCGTGTGGACCGTTGTCCTAGAACCACTCCCGCCTTCCTTATATGCCCAGCATGCAGAAAATAATGCACTTGGACTCACTGAGCGACATGATAAGGCTTTGATGGTCGTTTTACTTAGCACAACATGGTCCAATGCCGAGGATGATGAGAAAATCGAGAAAGAGTCGAGAGCATTGATAGGGATCATTGAGAGAGAAGTTGGAAAGCTTGGGAAATTGGATCCTTTCATATATCTCAACTATGCGGCATCATGGCAGAAGCCCATATCCAGCTATGGGAAAGAGAGTGTGGAGAGATTACGCAGGGTGCGCAATGACTATGATCCTCAGCATATTTTCACGGACTTCGTCCCAGGCGGTTTCAAGATACCGGAGTAAGATAAAAAGTTGATACTTAGTTGGTGGTGCTCATTATTGATTTTTCGTCACCCAAAAATACCATTTGGCTCACCTAAATCTCTCAGTCCAACATTGTTTCACTGTGGTAAACTCTTACACTTCGTCCCATTCTCTAAAAACATATTATCACATAATTAAAGTACTTTCTTTTTTCTTGGTATCATTTCCTCGCACACTTAGGGAAACGGGAAGCCGAATCTCCGGCTGACTGGTTGCGTGACGTGAATCATAACTAACGTACTTCACTAGCCTCTTGCCGTCCCTAGCCTATGGCCGTGTCCCTATATATCACCTAATGTAAAATATATATATATTACGATTACAACCTAATCTACTATAATAAAACCTATACTAACTAATGCGCTGATATTTATAGCATATAGGTAATAATATAATAATAACGCGACACATTTAGTAGGGACACGGCCATAGGCTAGGGACGGCAAGAGGCTAGTGAAGTACGTTATGCGGGGGTGGATGACAAACAGGTAGGCTATGCTGCCTTGGCTATTTTTGTGTGACTTTGCCAGTTGAACCTAACCCTTGCATTTTTCAAAAGCTCTGCCTTATCAGTGCAGAGCGAATCGCCCAGTTTAGGAGAAAGTTCTTTATCCAGCTGTATCGGCGTGGATTTAGATTGCTATACATGAAAGTCTGAGTAAGAGACCTCAGCAAGAGCATTACTTTAACCCCCTTGCACTTAAATTACATGTACACCAGTCTTGAATGTGTGATCGATACATTTTACAGAAACCCAAGTCATTATGTGGACTTATGGTCCCCGACTTCTCCCCCGCCCAATTCTAACCCATTCAAGCCTTTTCAAAAATCTCCTGTACCTTTTATCTTCTGATTGTTACTTCAATCTCTCATCATGCTTTTTCTGTTAATTCTGAGCTCATTACTGGCATACATTGCCTGGTCATTCTACTGTCTAGAAGCTAGCGCAAGTATTGCTCGCGCTCTAAACGTCCCTTTTGTAAGAATTCCCTTCAGCGTCAACAACAACCTGTGGGTCATTGTCCAACCATGGGTATGGCAAATTCTCGATCACCTACCAATTCCATGGAGCTCGTACCCAGACTTCATCCGATTCTCTCATAGAAATTGGCACTTCCTAGAGAAAAGCAGTCCCACATCTCGCTTTGGTACCGTTTGGGCCCTCGTCTCGCCTGGTGGGGTCCATTTACATTTTTCGGACCCAGACGTTATCCAGGAGATATTCTCACGATGGAGGGATTTTGTTCGTCCAATCGAGAAGTACCGTAGGTTATCCATTGCTTTACTCGAGCACATTTTAACCCTTGCTCCAGAAATGTTAGCGATATATGGACACTCTGTTTTCACTGTTGAATTGAATGATTGGCCCCGGCATAGAAAAGCTGTAGCAGCACCTTTCAATCAAGCAATTATGAGTTTTGTGTGGGATGAGTCACTTCGTCAAACTCAGTAAGTGATTAAATTTCAAGACAAGTCTGTCTCAAAACTGACTCCGACGGCTGAAGGGCTATGCTGCAGTACTGGAAATATCAAACCAAAACTGGAATCCCAGGCATGCAAGAAGATCTGAGAACACTGTCACTCAATGTGCTCGCAGCCACTGCATTTCGGGAATCGTATGACTTCATAGGCTCGACGGAGCTCAAATTCAAGGATTCAAACATGGAAAATTATAGAGACACGCTCTTCATCGTACACAAATACGTTATACATCTTATGGTGGTTCCTTACCATCTTCTCACTGGAAAATTGCTACCAAAGAGGTTGTCAGATATTGGACATGCAGCTATAACTCTCAGACAATTCATGATGAACATCATCACACAAGAGTCGAATGCACTCAACGAAGGGAGACCGGGATCAGGTGGCCTAATAACGCCTCTTGTGCGCTCTCTTGACCAAAGGAAACTTGAGCGACCAGATTCCGAAGGACTCTCCAAAGAAAACAAAAAAGGTGCACTTTCCGTTGAAGAAATCCTTGGAAACATCTTCATGATCAACTTTGCAGGACACGATACAACGGCAAATGCTCTGGCTTTTGCAGTAATGCTTTTGGCCGCAAATCCCGAGGTTCAAGACTGGCTCCATCAAGAAATCCTCATAATTACTCACGGGAAACCTACTGGGGAGTGGGATAATACTTTGTTTGAGCATTTGAAACGCTGCCAAGCTGTGTTTCTCGAAACTTTACGCCTTTACCCGCCAATTACCGGACTTCCGAAAACAGCCTCCAAAACATTGCAAACTTTGAAAATTGGTGATCGTGTTCTGGAAATCCCTCCCGGAACTGAAATGTTTCCCCTATTGCTTGGTGTTCAGACCGACCCAAAATACTGGGTTGATCCATATGTTTGGAAGCCGTCACGCTGGATTCGGCATCCAGAAGGTATCACCCAGACCCTTGGGGAAGAACTGTTTGTGCCACAAAAAGGAACTTTTTTCCCATGGTCCGAAGGCCCGCAAAATTGTATTGGAAAGAACTTCTCAAAAGTCGAGGCAGTTGCAGTCCTAGCTTGCTTGTTTCAAGAGCATCGCGTACGAGTGAAGATAAGGGAGGGAGAATCAGAGATAAGTGCTAGAAATCGGGCACAAGAATGCGCGGATGATGTAAACTATCATCTTCTACTGAAGATGAATCAACCTGACAGCGTCAAGTTAGAGTGTGTGAGGGTGGAGGCGGACTAAGCCTGCAGAACTTAACATGTTAATTTAGCCAGTAGCGAGGGAGAGAGACCTGTGAATTTGCTCGTCGAAGAAACTATACTTCCCTCTGTGTCTCAAATCTATCTTTATCACACCCAATCTCTCTGAAACAAAATGGCATCGATCCATAGGCAACTAATTACCGATCTATAGATCCCTGCCCTACTAGTGCAATCACACCTCCAGCTCGCATCCCACACTCACCTAGGCTCCAGCCTCTACATGCGCAAGAAAGATAAGGAACCCAAGCATCCTTGAGGGTTGAATCAAATCCTTTCGCACACCGAAAACCCCAAAACTCTCACCACTTTACCGAAGTAAATATGTTGTGCTTGTCTATAGATCATGGTCACACTGTGCTTACGGACTGGCATGGGATGAAGTTCCACAAACCTGTCTTTGAAAACGGAAGGAAGATCTTAGGGGCTAGCGCTCTATATGCAGCCATGGTTTCCGGATAGCCCATGTCTCGATAAACACTTTCTGTTTAGTTGCTGATCTTCAAGTTTCCATCTCTGTTCCCAAGCGCGAAGTTTGGCCTGCGTTTCGAAATTATGTCCTCTGCTTCCAACTCGACTAGTATCACCGAGAACCTGATCTCCGAGAGACTTTCTAGAACGAAGAATGCGACTCCCGGCTATGTAGGAGTATTGTTGTTACTTGCGCTAGCACTATGGCGCTCTTGGAGGTTCACAATCTCTCCATACCTGTATCCCGAAAGCCCCCGAGAGCTTCCTTACTGGATTCCATGTAAGCATCTCAAATAACACTGCGGATATGTGGAAATGCTAATAATACTATTCTCTAGTTGTGGGTCAGTGCTGAGATTTCACAGCGTGGATTCAAGTCCTTGATATTAATCTCGCTTATTTAGGACATGCCCGCGCCTTTTTCCAAGATTCGAATGGTCTTCTGTCAAGAGCAAGGTATGAAACAGCTCTATTAACTATTGTAATCCCACAAGTTTACCAAGATTTCTAGAGCCCACTTCAATAATACCAACGAACCTCTCGCGTTGACGGCTTTTGGTATGACTTTCTATGTAGTCACGCAAGCCAAGCACTCTGCTGAAGTGTATCGGAACACGGAAACGCTATCATTCGAGAATTTTGTTCAAGGCCTAATGAGAACCAATGGCAATAACGAGAACGTCGTTCAAGCCATGTATTCGTCCCTCCCTATCGACAAAGCTGGTTTTCCCAACCCTCAAGGCGAGTCCCTTGGGGTGCTTGCTCAAAAGATGCACATCCATCAACTGCACCCAGGAAATAACTTGACCATTCTCCAAAAACAAGTTCAAGTCCACATTAACTATCTTTTGCACCTAGGAACTCTTCACAAAACATGCAAGTACGCCACTTTCCAGAGTTCGACTCATATTGAGATTCCACTTTATCAATGGTGCTCAGACTATTTCATTCGCCTCGGGCAGCACGTTTACTTTGGGGAAACTCTTGAGCGAATTGATCCCCTGCTTCCCGAAGTCTTTCTCAACTTTGATGAAAAGATTTGGAAAATGCTATACCAATATCCTGACTTCCTCTCGCACGATATGTCTAGGCCCAGGGCCCAGATCATCTCTTCACTGAAAAAGTACTTCCAAACAGCGCAAAAGCAGAGAAGCACTGGCACTGCGTGGTTAGTCCATGCCATGGAGGACGAGATGCGAGCCCTTGGAGTGGATGATCAGAATCTCGCTGTTCTCATGTTTCACCTCTACTTTGCGTTGGTTTCTCTCTCACAGTAACAATCAGGCTGATATGCTAACACCACAACACCTAGTATCAATACCAACACACGCAAAACGGCATTCTGGCTATTAACCTACCTACTTCACAACCCACTTCACTTGGCCGCGTACCGTAAAGAGACGGAAAACGCATTTAGAGACGACGAATTAGTTGACCCATCTTACATCCAAAACCCTGAAAATTGTCCTCAGGTTGACCGAATCTGGCACGAGACATTGAGGCTATCTGGCTGGTCTGCTTCTGTTCGCTTGATTACGGAGGACACCACCATCGGAGGCAAAGTGATGCGTAAGGGCAATCGCGTCATGGTTCCGCACCGGCTACTACACTTCGAGGAAAGTGTATTTGGCGAGAGCGCTCATTTGTTTCGTCCGGAACGGTGGCAGAAAGAAAACCTCGGGCGAAGCCCCTCTTGGAGGCCGTTTGGGGCAGGTAAGACTATGTGCAGCGGCCGATTTTTGGCCCGTTTCTCTGTGACCACCTTTGTGGCGACTTTATTGCAACGTTTTGATCTTGAAATGGTGGGAGATCCACCGTTTCCTCAAGCGGATGAGGGTAAGCCGGTTTTGGGAATCATGTCAATCAAAGAGGCACATGATTTCAAAGTTCGGCTATCGTCGAGAAAATAGTAGTTGAGGAATGAAGTTTTCCTTGCGAGGGCCGGGAATTGGGCCAGGAATTGGTAAAATCATTCATGCGAATACTATAATTTCAGGTACAAATCAATAATTCGATGTACCTATCTGTTTATTTGTCCCACTTCCAGCTCGCATAAATGAACAAGTTATTGATTGCGAGGAAGATTGAAGCCTGGCCAAGAACAAGGATATATAAATGAGGGTACAAGGAGCCTCATCCTGACGTGGCTTATTTTGTGGTATGTAAATAACATACAATGCCACCTCATTATCTATGCATGCAATGTGGTGAATATTATATATTAACTGCAGTCAGCATCATCAACTGAGTCACCGGTGAATGCTGCAATGCAGTGGAATTTATCCATCAAAATGCCGTTTCACAACGTCCATGGCTTACTGGCTTACTTGGCATGGCTCAAGGTTACACAAGAGCACCCTGCCATTCGGCACATCCTTGTATCCCAGTTATCCAACACAATTATCTCTCCTTTTTTTATTGTCTCCCACCATTAACTCACACCACAGATACGATTCCGTAATCCACGGTTGACCCGTTCTACTAAAGATTTTCAATTCAACGTTCTACGATGTCTTCTAACAAAGGCACTATCGTTCTTACAGGAGCAAACGGCGGTCTTGGGAGTGCCCTCGTAAAGGAAATCGCCTCTAAGCCCGAGTTAGCATCCTACCATACCATCAACACTGTCAGAAACGCCACTGCCGTGTCCGTCAATGACTTTCACGACGTGGTCTCGCTGGACCTAGCTGATCTTGACAACGTACGCCAAACTGCTGAAGTTATCAACACGCGCATTTCAACGGGTGAGATACCCCCCATTCGGGCTCTCATTCTCAATGCCGGATTCCAAGACTTTGGGAAACAAGCCTGGACCGAGGATGGACTCGATGTCACCTTTTGTGCCAACTATCTAGGCCATTGGTTGTTCACACTACTCCTGCTGAAGAGTATGGACAAGGATTCAGGACGGGTTGTATTAGTAGGGAGTCAAGCTCACGAGTAGGTTCTAGCTAGCTTGAAATACTTCATAGGGTAGATTGAGCTAACGACTATTTCTCTCCCCGACAGTCCTCATGACAAACGGAACGAACAAAGCAAAGCTTTCATTGACGAAAAATACCAGACCACCCTTCCTGACCGATCCACCTTTGAAGCTGTTGCTAAAGGCACCTGGAGTTCTGCACGAGAAGACCCTTCCTGGCGTAGTGGATATCGCCGTTACGGTGCGAGCAAGCTCTTCCTAATCATGATGATTCACGAACTCCAACTTCGCATGAATCAAGATCCTTTACTAGGGAATATTTGTATTCTGGGAGTCGACCCCGGTACCATGAGTACTGGACTTCAACGTCGGGCTCCATGGATAATTCGCGTACTGATATTCCAGGTTCTTTTTCCTATCCTTGCGTTGTTGATGCCGAAAGGACCGATCAGAACTACGCAGGATTCGGCAAAACATGTTTTACGGGCTGCGTTTGATTTTGACGAGACCTTGGGGGAGTTTCCGAGGGCTAAATACTTTGATGGCACAACCCCGTTGGAGACAAGTGCGGAGGCAAGAGATTTTCAAAAGAGAGATTGGGTATGGAAGGAGACTGTTCAAATTACACATTTGAAAGCGGGCGAGACGGTTCTAGCCAACAGCCAATAATTTTCGAACCCAATATGAATCTATATTCCTAACGCCCAAATGTACTTGGATTCTCTTAGGTTTCAATAAATCTTGTTGGCTCTCGATAATAAAACAAACAATTAACTTGGGTTACTGGTGTTCTGTTTTAAAAAAGTGATGCCACTGCCATGGTCCCCCAACATTAATGCCATTTTAGGCGAGACAAATAGCACTTCACTCACGTATGAAGGAAAATGCACCTCTCTTCTCACAACATAATGCTTGAACCAAAAACTACTCTTGTTTATTGTTATTGCTCCTATTTTTAAGGAGTTAAACAAATCAAATTCCACATCTGGAACCCCGCAGAGTCTCACATTTGGTCATACAAGCTACAACATTGAACACACTACTACCTTTCCCAAACTTTGTTTTTAGATCTTTGGCCAGCAGCTATGGCTTCCCGGTTGCACGGAAATGTCCTCCAGGGTTATTGAAAGGCCCGTACTCGTATACAACATCCCCTAGGATTCGACCCGAGACGAAATGACATTTATAAACCGACCACCACGAATAATTTCCAATTTGTAGAGTTTATCAACTCCACTTGGACACATTGCTAGACTTTTGTCGGAATATATTTGGGGGCGATGGAGTGGATTTTGTATGTTGGGCCCGAAGTGAATGAAAACACCTCGACATACTACTTTCGCCTCCGTAAGTTACAATGTAGATGAAAATACTAGACTGACGTAGCACAACTTTATAAGTTCAATTACTCATTGAGTTCTTTGCAAACATGGCCTATAAGCCTAGATGGATCACCAAGAAGAGCTAGATATTGTGGCTTGTTAGCATTACTTCGAAAAGTTTACCAAATTCGTAGCTGTCTGATTTTCTTTTTTAGTTTGCTCTGTAACTTTTTATCAGGCACAGGCAAGCTTTATCAAGCAGCTTTATCAGGCTAGAGCCTAAGATATGAGCATAATCTGATAAAGGTTGACCCCGGGTCGTGTTTTAGATCACTTTATTAGATATGTTAGTCTCCAGTTAAGTCTTTGTATATGATAGAGCACTGAGACCTTGCTATTGTTCAGTCGAGTGGAATTCTTCAGTCACGTGAGTCCACAAAAGCGACGGGAATTTTTGTTTATTTGGAAATTAAATTGGGCAAGGGGATTATTGGGCAAGGGATGAATTCAATGATTGTCTAAGAAGATTCTGGCTTACCTGCAGAGCTCTTACGGGTTTAGCACAACTGAGAAAAAAGTCGAAAGAGGCCTAATATTTTCCTCGGTCTTCCTACTCTCAGAGGTCGCGGGGATTACTTCGACTTCTTCTTGGGTTTTCTCCGCCTCTGTAACGCACAGCTTTTTTTGAAGCCTTTTGGAATCTGACATGTAGTCCAAATAAGCGCTTTCAAAGCAACGTCTTCCTGGGCTTGCAACTTTTTTTCTTGACGTAAACGCAAAAAAGACGTGTCGCAGCTGGTTTGGGCGCATAAGACGCTCTGCACATCCGCAAATACACTTTCCTAGTAACTTGCTTTGTTATCTTGCATCATTAGACAAGCTCTGCATGAAGAGTCCATACTCATCGTGAGTAATTATATATTCACAGAGCTCCACCGCTCCACCGCTTGCTTTTGTACGTTCTTTCTTAAGTGGTTACGTATAGCGCGCGTTGAGAGTACTAAATTACAACCACAAGTACATCTTCTTGAATCCGAGACGAATTTCTGATGATTCCCAACTTTTCGTGCTAAATCTCTTTCACGGGCATAGGCAATTTGTTGATACCCTCGTTGTTTATCCCGTAGCACATAATGCTTCTCAAAAGCCTTATCTTCCTCATCGTATAACTTACCCTCCTGTCGTAAGCGTAAGAACACATGACGACTCCGCTGCAGATGAGTAAGAAACTCTTCGCATCCACAAAGGCACAGCCGGAGTGTCACTTTTCCTTTGGTTGGATCCATTTCCATGAGGAGCTCATACTCGTCCGAAGTAATGAGGTTCGAAGAGTTCCATCGCTCGATTGCTTGTCTCCGTATGGTCAATTGTGCGTGGTCATTCCTTCCGTGTGTGTAGAGAGATTTTCCGCAACCGCAATTGCATGGTTTCTTTGTTTCATTACCCATTTTAGTAGAATGTTCCACTCTTAAGGTCGTGGAATGTTGTAGAAATATGGTGTAGTCTTTCTCTGTGCAAGAAAGTGATTGAATGTGGTTTCATCGGGTGCCCATGTTCCCCTTTAACTACAAACAATGACATTGTTCAGTTTAACAAGACCAAAGCTAATTCTTTGTGCTTTTTGAGCTAGTTTCTCTCGAAAGAACTTTTAATTTATAAGTAACAAAGGGAGACGGGATGGCTTGTTGAAGGATAAGTTCGCTGGGCTTGCTGAATAATCTTTGACGGCCACCAAACAGTTCTCAAGGAGCGAGAGACTTTGTGCCGCGTATTTCGAGGTAATTTTGGTATGTTACTGGTAAAGAAGGTAGTATGGACTTAACCCACCAAGGTAGTTCTTTGTATATGAGAGCTATTCGAGTGAGATGCTTTTGATTTGGAGCAGAATTCTTACATCAACATATGCCAAATGTTCTTATAATTCCTCAGTAAGGAACATCAATATAGTTCTAATTCGGTTGTATTTATCAGGTTCTCAAGTATTCAGGAGAATTGAATAAAAAGTAAAAGCAGGAGCAGGTGTAAATACTTCATCGTTATTCTAATCAGGCAGCTGAAACAATATTCAATAATAGTGGACAATACAACTCCTAGGCCGCTGGTGCTAATGAAGGTATTGCCAATTCTGCCCCAAGTTGGAAGCGTGCCCTCGCTTGGTAGCTCCTTCCCTTCTTGCCAGAACAACACCACACAGCAATTCTTGCCGGATACCACCGCGTATCTTGTAAATGCGTATCTTGCAAAGAAGGAAGGAGCGACCTCCAATTCTACCCATCCACCCATGGCTAGCGCCTCAATCCATAAAAAATTTAAAATCCTCACTTCACACAACTGGAGTCACTCTTCCTCTTTCACAACTTCCTCTCCATTATTCCCGCCCAGTCACCCTGGGAGCCGGGGCAAGGCGCTCACCATCACTCAACACCCTGAAGGGAGAGGCAAAGTTAACACGGTGTTGCAACAAACCACCGATGTAGTTTGCAACGTGTGCACACGTTGAGAAGCAACATTGTTCTCCTTGTAACTACTCCTGATCGATTAGCACTGTGGCGCATGGTTAGTGGTTTTCTAATATAAAGGGGTTGATGGCGGGTTTGGAGACTCGATTTTACTTCTTTTCGACATCTTCTTGTGCTTGGTTTGTTTTTGTTCAGGGGAGGATTCATCGGTTTGAGGTGAGTGATCCTATCCAGCTGCATGCCATTTGAAGTGGCACCTACTGACATTTTGGTAGATGCTCGCCCACGTACCCCGAGATAGCTGCGAGACGCTGAGTAATTCTCTCGCTTAATACAGACGTCTTTCGATTGTCAGCTCTGGATGTCGTTGCGACGGTTGGCACTACCCCTCTCGAAATTTCCTCCACTACTTCTGCGCTTCCGCTCTGCAAAGAAACATTTGCTAATAATGCCTCTCTAGTCTTTTGAGCCATCACTCCTCAAAAACTACCTCTTCAAACTCTGTCTTCAATATCTCTTCCTCTTTCCACTCCGAATACCTTGTCGAAATCGGAGGGCCCCTTCTTTCTCCGCTTCACACTCGTTGCCACAGCAACCGAGCCCCTCTGATGCTGTCGAGTTCGCCGGATGATGCTCCCTCCGAAAACAGAATTCTAGTAGGATAATTTTAGAGGCACGGCATCCACTAATCTAGAGCATCTCGAAGGGAAGAACTCTGCATTTCCTCTAGGGAACAAGCTGTGCACATTCGTAGGAAGTGAGGTTGCTTGTTGGATACAAAAGCAGTGCTTCCAACGATTTCTCTCCATTTTCCAACCTCTAAATATATACTGGATGAGATAGAAGCTAGTTGTATCTTGAGTGTGCCCTTTTGGAGGCCTGTCTCTCTGAACCGGTGTGCTTGGAGGGTCACCTTTGAGGATAATACGGACATGACAGGGCAATGCGTTGTAATGCCCTTTAATGAGTAACGGTGCCCCAATTTACTACCATCAGCACTGTCTTCCAGCCGACCACCCTTTAAATCAGGGCTTGGAGCCTCTACGGCGGGGACGGAAAAAACGTCCGTTTCTGACCTCCCCAAAAGTGCTTCAAAAATCGTTTTAGACCACAAATAAAACTACAACAAGACAAGAAAAACAGAGCGTCTTTGGGTATATGGTTCATAAGCTATTGGAGACGTGTTCTACATTTTTGGTATATTTTTCTTGCTTTCTCTATTAATCCGAGTAGGTTGTGGCACTGGGTCAGAAACAGCCCCGTAGAAGATACTCACCCTGAGTATTCGAATTACCCCGCAGCTTCAGGGCATCGATCCCTTGTGCTGGGAGGTGACCAACCAGAGGTCCAGAATCCTCCAGGACGCACTTTGCAGGGTGTTACAGCGTACTGTGCTGTATCCTCCCCTGAATGTTTCCTTTCTTTTAGGTCCCTAGATGATCGTCTATGTTTTCGTTACTACAAGGGATTCCACCGTCTTTACCTACAACTACGTACATTTCCGAGGGATGTAAACGGGTGATGAAAGTCCGAGGGGAAATCCGAGAGATAAGATCGAAACAATTCCGACGAATTGACGGTTCAAGTTAATGTCCGAGGATTCAAATGCGAGATAGGTCCGAGGTGGTAAATCCAGGATAAAGCCGTAAACCGAGAGGTTATTCCGAGAGAGCCTAAGGGAAACTAGAGAGGCAATTCTAAATTCCACGTAATAATGCTACGCCAATAATACATAATTAATTAAAGAGCTCGGATATAATAGTTCAATCCCTTCTGCTTTTACTTACATTTTTCTCACAGTTTTACGATAGTTTAGTGTTGGGTGTTATGCGTTGGTTAGTTTCTAGCGTTGCTTTCCGTGGGGTAGTTTAGTTTTCCTGGTACTGGGTACAACAAGCATGTAGTAATAAATCCACGCCAATAATAAAAACAATTGGAAACCGATGGACTGTGTCGGATATAATAATATCAACCCTTACCTATACTAATCTACCTACCCTCCTCCTTCCCTTAAGACGAGGCAAGGAACAGGAGACCTCAGCAAGTCTGGCGTCTGGAAATACGAAGAACCACAACTTCCACTCACTAGTCTCCAACCACACCGCTCAATAAAACACAACAACCCAAGAAAAAATGTTTCCACGCATTTCAAAACAGTAGAAGCACACAGAGTAAGTAAAATGAGAAGATGCATCGTAGTCTTCATTCAACCACAACACACAATTATGTACAATTTTTTTATAGAAAGAAGGAAATAAGACATAAGAAAGAACCCCCAAAGTCCACTCCCAAGAGACAATTTAACCCCCTCTCGTTCAAAGCTCAAGCTCAAGCACCTCTATCCCTATCACCAAACATCTGTCAATCTATTGTCCACCAAGAACCTTTGCGATTTCAGCGTCCTCGGCGGCCTCCTCAGCCTCATCAGTCTTTGATCGTTTAGAACCTCCAAGGATCTTCGCAATCTCAGCATCCTCAGCGGCGGCCTCCTCATCGTCAATCTTTGATCGTTTAGAACCTCCAAGGATCTTCGCAATCTCAGCATCCTCAGCGGCGGCCTCTTCGTCGTCAATCTTTGATCGTTTAGCACCTCCAAGGATCTTCGCAATCTCGGCGTCTTCAGCGGCCTCCTCGGCCTCATCAGCCTTGGATCTCTTCGAAGCCCCAAGAATTTTGGCGATCTCAGCCTCCTCGGCAGCAGCCTCAGCATCATCAACCTTAGATCTCTTCGAAGCCCCAAGAATTTTGGCGATCTCAGCCTCCTCGGCAGCAGCCTCAGCATCATCAACCTTAGATCTCTTCGAAGCCCCAAGAATTTTGGCGATCTCAGCCTCCTCGGCAGCAGCCTCAGCATCATCAGCCTTAGATCTCTTCACGGCCGAACCTCCAAGAATCTTCGCAATCTCGGCGTCCTCAGCAGCCTCCTCGGAATCATCAACCTTAGATCGATCCTCGATGACAATATCCGTTCCGTCCGGTCCCTTGACTCTTCGCTCGATGTCGCGAGTCTCCATGTCATTGTTGTTGTAGGTAGCGAATGTGCGTAGGCGATTAAGAGGGGAGGGAGCAGCTTGGACAGCAGCGGCGGCGCAGAAGGCCAGAATGAGAGATGCTGTGGTGGAACGCATGATGACGAGCAAGTGATATTAAAAAGGCGTTAAGTATGTGTGAATGGCAGACCAGCTGGAATGTGAATAGAGAAATGAAATGAAATGTAAATTCGAAAAAAAACTGAAATGGCTTCTAGAGAGTGAGTTTGAGAAATGGATATTCCGTATGGACCTAGGACTTATATATGTAAACACAACACCAAGAAAAGGAACGGGAGAAGTTCTGGGCAAAGTCTTGTCTCTGCATTCGGCATATCAAATCGCTCCGCCACGAAGAGCAATTCTGGCATGACGAATATGGCCCCAATCACCGATCGTTTGAAATCCGCCTCAAAAAATCCCATCTTTTCTTTCGTGGGGACTTCGCTTCGAGCTAGGACTGTAACAAGCAGTGCTAGTAAACGAAACAATTTGAATCATGGATATCGAGGCCAAAGAGGCTCATCGAAAGGCTTGATTGGAGACGATGAGGTCCATTTAACCTAGATCTGCATGGGGGAAAGCTTGAGTTGTTTCCGTTGAGCCAGCGGCGCCGTTGCCAGAAGACGCCCTTCCCGGCTTGGTCTACTGCAGAGAGGGTGTAGACTGTAACACATTGAAACATACCAAGAAGGGGTCCAGGCTTGAGACAGTGAAGCAGCACTTGCTTTATCATCCTCAACTCCCGGGTTGCTCGAAGAAGTTTAGTAACGGGTGCTCAGGTCCCGATGTTTCAACTACTCGGGTAGCACACCATATATTTTTCAAGTTGGTGAGAAGTCACGAGAATGACTTTGTTGATTGTCAGTGCGTAGAATAGTCTCCCTAAAGCTCTTGCTATTGTATAAACATCAACATCATAAGACCAGTGTGGGAACCCACTATCTGAATATCCCGTCGCCCGCAAGAGAGAAAAAAGACCCCAGAACTGGAAGACCAGGAAAAAATCACATAATTCAAAGTTGTATTTGTTCGACGAGAAGCGTTCAGCATGCGCAACCCTCCTTGGAAGCGTTGTCTCGTGGTCCGGTGAGGTTAACTCTTGACTGGTCCTCTGTTCTGCTGGCAGCCTGTGCGGCACCAGGACCTCTGGCGCCCTTCAAGGATGTCTCTGGGATGGCATTTGCAATTGCGGTGAAAACTTCCGTCACGTTGGTTCCATTCTTCGCGCTGGTCTCGAAAAATAACAAACCCTCTTCCTCTGCGTATGATTTTGCCTCTGCCGTCGAGACCTTTCGTGCATCTCCATCATCCTCTCCCTCCGCGGCATCGGTGTCGGTATCGTCGCCCAAAGCATTACTAGAACTCGTTTCGTTGGTCAAATCAAGCTTGTTACCTACAAGAGCAATGACAATTCCAGGCGAGGCCTGTCTCTGTAACTCTGCCACCCAGTGTTTTGCTTTGACGAGTGATGTAGGCTTCGTGAGATCGTAAACGACAAGGGCGGACTGAGCATTTCGATAGTACATGGGAGCAAGTGATGCAAAACGTTCCTGTCCCGCGGTATCCCATATCTCGAATTTGATTGTCCGGGTGGGTAGATTACATTTCTGTGTCAGGAAGGCAGCTGCGGGAAATTTTAGTGTGCGCATTCGAATCAGATGATGCTGTTGGCTTCCATACCTCCGATGGTGGGCTCTTTGTTTTCTTGGAAGTCGTTGTTCACAAACCGAAGAACCAGAGACGACTATATCCAGGTTAGTTCACATAACAAGCCCATCGAGATATCTTTGAGATGGTATACCTTTCCTACTGCTGCTTCACCGAGAAGCACGAGCTTCACGCTGCTGCTCGGCTTGGGCGCTGTTGCCTCAGCCATAGTATATGATGTGATGGATGATAAAGCTCCGGCAAGGACGGTGTGCGACGATGTTTCGTGGTGGCGTAGAATGGAAGTAGATGGTCGCTTGGAGGAGTTGCAAGTGTCGTAAAGGGTCTCGCGATGGTGGTGGGTAGATGGGTGAGGAGGTTGGATGAGTTGGGAGGAATGGCGAGCGAGGGGTGATTTGGGGTATCTTGAGGTTTTTGGCAAAGGCCTGGAGAGAGGGCGTACCGGTAGGTACTCCAGGTAGACTGGAATATGACGCTGTCCGAGGTGCCCCGCTTTAAATGGTGTAAATGGTCTAGCGGCTTGGCATTGTTCCCGCCGGCGGAACTGTTTTTCTGGAAAATATTTGAGCTCCACCACCACCCAAAATCTTACCTCCAGTCTCCCAGTCGCGCAAGTCTGGAATCATTCACAATGGGCAAACGAAAGGCTGAATCCCTTGCGACCTCGCAATCAAGCACCAAGAAGATCAAAGCCGAGAACCCCAAGATCAGCAAACAAAATCTGCTCGACGATAGCGATGCCAGTAGCAGTGATGATGAATCGGTTGGCGGGGTCCAGTTAGAAGAGCCAGCCTTCAAGATTAACAAGGAGTTCGCAACCCGATTTGAGCACAACAAGAAGAGAGAAGAGTTACAGAAACGTCAGTTAATCATTGGCGCTTGTGCGAGTTACAAACACTAACGTTGCACAGTGGAGGATAAATATAACAAGCCTACGAAACGAGCCGACGGCAATCTTTACGGCGACAAGTACGACGAGGACGAGGACTCATCCGACGATGAAGACGAGGACGACGACGGTTTCCTCGCGACGGAAGACTTAGATGCTGAAATCTCAGCAACACTGCAGGCCATTCGATCAAAAGACCCCCGGGTATACGATGAGACGGTTACATTCTACAAGCCAGTAGAGGAGCATGCGGATGGTACTACCACCGAAGTCAAGAAAGAGAAGCCCATGTACTTGCGCGATTACCACCGGGAGAATTTGTTGAACGGTGGAAATGGCGGGGAAGACGAGGACGACTCGGCCCCACGAACTTTCGCCGAAGAACAAGAGGAGCTTCAGCGATCGATCGTCAAGGAGATTCAAGCGGCGGGCGACGAGTCGGAAGACGAGGACGGAGGATTTATGATTCCAAAATCGAAACCAAAGTCTCAACCTAAATCCTCTGCTCCTGCAGTTCATCCGTCAAGGGCAAAGAGGGTCAAGGTCGATGTTGATTCTGCCGACAAGGACCCCGAAACTTTCCTTTCCAATTTCTTGCAAGCACGAGCCTGGGTCCCCAGTGACGGAACACGATTCCAACCCCTCGAATCCGACGATGAGGAAGAAGATTTGCGGGCAGATAAATTTGAAGAAGCTTACAATCTACGATTTGAGAAGACGGAGGGTACCAATGAGACCTTGAAATCTTACGCAAGAGATATAATTGCCGCGAAATCCGTTCGTCGGGAGGAGCCAAACAGCAGAAAGAAGGCAAGAGATGCTGAGCGAGCCAAAAAGGATGCCGAAAAGGCCGAGAGAGACTCTGAACGGGCTCGTCTACGACAGTTGAAGATCGGGGAGATGGAGGAGAAACTCCAGAAGATCAAAAAGGCAGCAGGTCTCAGAGGCAAGACGCTGAAAGACGACGAGTGGACCAAATTTCTGGACGACGGCTGGGATGATGCTACCTGGGAAGCGGAGATGAACAAGAAGTTCGGAGAGGATTACTATGCTGAAGGGGAGGCGGGATCTGATTCTGAAGGTGAATCAAGCAAGAAAAAGAAGGTCAAGAAGCCAAAATGGGATGATGATATCGACATCAACGACATTATACCCGACTTCGTGGAGGAGAAGGAGGCCCAGAATAAACCAGCCTTCACTCTTTCAGACTCAGAGGACCAAGATGACAACGAGGAAGAGGAAGAAGCTGACTCCGATGCAACACCAAAGAAGAAATCCAAAACCAGCAAGGGTCGTGAAAAGGAGAAGGCTGCCAAGAAGAAGGCTGCTCGTATTGAACGCAAGAAGATTGAAGACCTCGTTGATAACCAACTCGATATCACCCTCCCATTATCAAAAGCACCCGCAACCTTCCGTTACCGAGAAACCTCCCCAATGTCCTTCGGCCTCAATGCTCGAGATATCCTCATGGCTCCAGATACCGCTTTGAACCAATTCGCGGGCTTGAAGAAGATGGCAGCCTTCAGAGATCCCGAGAAGAAGCGAAAGGATAAGAAGAATCTCAGTAAGAAGGCGAGGATAAGACAGTGGCGAAAAGATACGTTTGGTGATGAGAATGGACCGACAATCGTCATTAAAGAGGGCGGTTTGGCTGAGGATACGGGGGATATTGTGGAGAAGAAAAAGAAGAAGAGGAGTCGGAAGAATAAGAAGAGTGGTGAGGCGGAGATTTGAGGGGACTTGCAGTTTCTGGGGGAACTTTTGTGGGATTACGATAAAATAGATGTGTCTTATACCCGAGATAATGAACAAATTGAGTTTTTTCTACCTGGTGGTGACTATTGCTTTGATGTAGCTTCGAGTCCGGAAGTTTCTTGATCACAGACGACGAGGTTTATAAGAAGATATCGGGAGCCCATGATGGATTATTAAGGATATCGTTATGAAAACCGTGACGTAAGTCAATTTCGGAAAATGTTTCTACTGTCGATTTTGAAGTACTGTCGAGGAAAATTCTTCCATAAGAGAGAATGAATTCCTTGTGTTGGGGGATATTTTGATCCAGGACTCGGAGAGAGCGATGTGAGCAAATATTCTTTGCCGCCTATCTGGTACAGAAACGACACAGGGACGTTTCCAATCAAGCAAAAAGCAACTGACTGTTCCCATATATCCTGACCCAAAGATAGCTGAAAATCCTGCTGAGTTTAAACTGCGATATTTGAGCGCTTGAAGATAATGCCGATATTAGTCCTTTTTGTTGCTTTACAATTGGAAATTCTTTGCAATCTATTCTGAAGACAAGACATTACTCGTTCCCATAGACCATTAAGCAAAATTTGTACCACGTTCGCAAAGAGCTCGCCAGCTCACAATTTGTCAATTTACAATGTGCTGTCTCTTAAACCAAGCTCGAAGCCCCTGCGTCACATTTTGAAAATACACAAGTACACTAAGATAGAATATAAAACTTTTACCTAAATCTTCATACTCCGATATTATCAATATACCGTCGATTTCCATTCCACTGTCGAAAGACAACCTCAAAATACTTCTATAAGAAATCTCCCTCTCCATGAAACCTCCTCCCCTCATCCTTTCTTCACCAATCATCGACTGGTGCTAATGCACATGCCACAAATTAAAAGCTGATAAAAAAGATATACACAAGAACATGAATAATAGAACCTGCGATAGTTGCTCTAGTATACACACATATCTAGAAGTACACCTCACGTTTTATACACAAATATATAACGTTCAAACTTTCTATCTCTAGTAGGTATATATATATCAGAACGACCCAAGTAACAACTCTATACTCTATAAGAAGAATTTGTAGCGGAAGATTGATTTCTAAAGGGTTAATAGTGAGCTTAATGTACTCTGCGGAATCTCACTAATCCCTGTGCTCGTCCCCTTTCTTTCTCATACTTCATTTTAGGGATATGAGATCTCAAGTCAAGCTCCTTCCTTTACACTTCAAACTCGATCGCGACCTCGACCATGGGCGAGGGAGAGCAGAGAATGGGAAGATACAACAACCATTGAGCCCCAAAGACAAAAAAAGGTACACGTTGAATCGAAAAAAACACGACTTTCAGCATCAATTGCTTTCATTTCATTACCACTACTAGTTTCACTCAACTTTTCACGCCCTTCCTAAGATGACTCCCATCCCCCCCAATGATTTTCGCAAAAACTCACACAAATTATATTCCATTCGTGTCAATGCAACCAATTCTCAATGCCATCCCGCAAGATCAGGAAATACAATGCGATGTAAATGCCATCATCATTCAAGTCAACAAAGGGAGAAAATAGGATGAATTCGAAAAAATCGCTATGCAAAGAAGAGTCAAAACAGAATTACATGCTCAAAGGGTTGGTAATTTATCTTTACAGGAGAATGGTATCAAGATCAAATGAAACACAGCAATGAGAAAGGGCAGTACAATGTGCGCGTGGGGCAGATTTTTGGAAGTCTAGATTTTCGTCCTCGAAAACAACCGTCAAGATGGATCGAGTGGGAGAAGGAAATATGGATCGGGCGGTTGTAGAGTATGGCGTACATGCGATTAAAATTTCAAAGAGGGTACAGGAGAGTGAGTACAGGGTGGCCGGGTACCTGGATGGTGGGTGGTTGGATAATCGTTTGCAAGCATGCTTCCCTTCAAAGGCGAGAGGTGTCAGTTGCACATCGTTCGTATATGGTTTCCATTTCGTAAAATGATTCCGACTATCGAAACATCTTAAAAGATTTGTGTGCTAAGGGGGAAGAACCCAACCTTGCGGTCTCACGCAGACGACCGCCTCGGATATTGGGAGTATTTGCACAGAATGCACAGATGTAGACCGGAGGAAGACTTCGCTGATCGATGCCTACGCATTCGGTATGAAGCCAATTGTCGCAAGATTCGCTAGCAGGATCAGTATACAGATCTATAGTGAAAAGTGAAAGATGTTCTCTTACCATTGAATCATGAAGCCTTCGCTGTCGGGATTGTTGCAAACACATCTAATTCCACTCCTCGAGCTCGTTGGTGTGTCGATGTCCGTTGCAGTTGTGACAGGTGATATATTTGAGGAACCATAACCCGTATAATTTGGATTGGCTCGAGGATCGTGTGCGGAATAGCGGTGGTTTCTTGGGGTTCTTGACTTGGATATCTGAGCTCTCTTGCGATTTTCTACCAATTGCCTCATCGCCAGTGTTGCATCTCCGGAGCCATCGTCTTCATCCATAACCGTTTCAGCTTCACTCTCAACACTATCAAATTGCAAAGATCGTTGGCTTGAGGATTCGGATTGGCTATACCCACCAGTGCTGCGCCTTCTCGGGTTTCCATTACGATGTGAGGTGTCAAATCTCGTCAGGCGTGGGGCTTTTTGTGGGGGAGGAATTGCAAAGGAATTGTTGCGGCTTGGTATGATTATTGGCTCCTCGTCCGAGGAAGACTCACTCGAGGTGTAGTCATAACGATCGCGATTGTTGGAACTGGTGGGTCTACTACCAGTTGGCCGACTAGTTGGACGGCTGGTTGGTCGGGACCGGGGTTCCTCCTGAATGACAATAGTCTCCGTTCTGGCTCTTCCTTTGGAATCGATAGTGAATCTGACTTCCGTTCGGGACCTTGAGGAGGGCAGCTCGGGGATTGAGGACAAGCTCGGAGGGCGTTGTTGCTTCACTGGCGATACTCGTCCTGTGCGAGGTCTTGGTCGATCTATATACCGTCAGTATTTGTTCACTTAGGAAAATTTGACGAACTTACCTTGAGGTCTCTTGCTTCTCGAGTCACTCACACTTCTGTGTAGACCTGGTCGTGCGGAGCCCTTGACAGGAGAGCTCGCAACTCCTCTCTCATAGCGACCTCCGTTGTCACGCAAGCTGCGAGATCGGCGCAATTCGTCTTGGTCTCTGGATGCTTCTCTCAATTGGTGTTGGTAGGGTTCCCGAGGCATATTGTGACTGGTGATAGGTCGCGGAGGGGGAAGCGAGACGTCGTCAAAGTCAGAAGCCATGGTGGTAGCCGTTCGACTAAATAGAAGTCCTGGGTCGACGGCGTCAACGCCAATAGCGAAGGGATCCTCCGAGGTGGAGGTGCTACTGAAGTCAAAAGGCGCCAGTGAAGTCGCGAGGTTGACATCTGATTGCGGCTGTGACACCTTGGGAGCTAGAGGTCGTTGCCGCTTAGAGGCAGCTGGAGCTGGAGCTTGTTGAGCTGGAGCTTTCCGTTCCGGCTGGCTCGAAGGCACACTCGCCGTCTCCTGGAACATTTGTTGATTCCTTCCCCAATCGAAAGAATTACTCATCTTGTGACTTCCAGTGTTGAACATTCCCGCATCGTCATTCCCGAAATCCATGTCCATCCCGCCCATGCTCGTATCTTGTTCCCAAAAAGGCTTTGAGTTTGTGAATAGAGGTGCCGTAGCTGGAGCGGACATCGGATATCCGAAGAACTCTGCTGATGTGGAAGGGAAGGCCATGAGATTGTTGGAGTGCGTGGGTGTTTGTGAGCCATATTGGCCGTTTTGAGAGTCATTCAGCATGATATTAGTTTGAAGTTTCGGAGCCAATTTCCTTGATCCTTTGGAAGCGGTTGCCGGAGGGGTCGCCGTCTGACCAGTGAAGCCTTCCTCTAATCGTTTCTTGGTCTTTCGTGGAGTTACCTTTTTTCTTGAGCTATCATCGAATCGATTATGGGTGGTGGAGTAAGGCCCGGGAGAAGAAGGCAATTGGTTCAGAGGGTCGACTGGAGGGAGCTGTATGTTGGGGTTGGGAGACAAATGATGAACATGGGTGGAGAGTTCCGCTGCGATATCTCCTGAACTGGAGAGGGGTGGTTGCTGATCAGTGTTAACTGAGAGGTGTGGCGTAGAAGCGTCTACAAACGAGCTATGTTGAGCACTTGTCAAACGACCTGGGGTCGAATTGAACACCGAATATTCCTCTGCAAATTGAGGTGTCCAGCCACTACGGTCCTCGAAACTCGATGAATTATTCTTGGGCGTCTGGAAGGTTGGGCTTGGAAATTGGGCCGATGTTGGGGTCTGTGTAGGCGTGGGAGGTTGAGCGTTTGGATTCCCAAAGCTAGCAGGCAGATAAGCTTCCACCAGATATAATCTCTAGGATTCCTGTTCCTCAACGTACCTGTATGCTTGTTGTTCCCAACTCATAGCAAAATCAAAGTCCTATATCTAGGAAGATGGCCCGAGGCAGGATTGGGGCTCGAAGGATCGGGTGGTGGTAGACAGCTCTTTTCCCGGCCGGTTTCCTCAACCACGTCCTCCTTCTGCCATTCACCAAGTGTATGTCCTCTTCTCACAATCTCTCCCCCTCGTATGATATGGAGTCGAGGTGGTTCGAGGTTCGAGATTGCAAAAGCAATTGTGGGGGTTTTAGGCAAACAAAATCCTAGAATATGGCGTGCAAGTAGGCGCTGTATGTGTGTATTTCTGGTTGCGCAGCAGTTAGCATTAGTTTCCTCAATGGGGGCACTCGCTAGGGCATACAATGAATGTCTGAGAGATCTATGAACAATTTATTTCATGTGTTGAGGTCCAGGCATGCAATCAAGATGATCTGTACCCAGGTTGGCTGGAAAGCAAACACAACAAGGGCGGATTACGGAGGCCGGAGATCTTGCACACTTTTCGTAACCTCACAACCAAGAATCGAGATGATTGGCACTTGGAAAAAGACAACAGGCTCGTAGGGAAAATTGCAAAGGGGTTTCGAGGTTTGGGAGGAGGTTGTTGAGAGGAAGGTGGGTGAAAGCGCACTGATGGCAATGGTTCCTGGTGTGACAGTGAAATCAAATCGCACAGAAAAAAAGGCAGACGTAGCGGGGCCCGGGGGTTGCAGATGTAGGTACTCGTAGCAGCTGCAAGCCCTCAGAACTACTGAAAAGACGAAAAAATAATTCCGAAGTTGAACTAGACGCAATTGACTAGGAGAATGTTAGAGTCTGGTGTAAATGGTAGTGGTTCTCCTTGGGAGTGGTGCGAAGGAATGTTCAATTTACACCCCCTCGGCTGGAGATCTTGAAAGCGAGTTTCTGGCGTTGCCAACACAGGGTTCGGAGCAAAGGTCACTCACTCACTCACTAGATAGGCCACCGCAACGGCTGAGCCGTCTCGAAAAGTAAAGAGATATGGAATTGCACAAATAAGCTAGCTCTTCCAGCTTTCCTGGCCAATGAAAAGACCAAGTATCTTATCCTCCTAAACTATTACTGTCTAGGAGAATGCTTTTGCATTGAGAAAAGGGGGGAAGCGCCTAGCGAGGAGACCATGAAGCTCTAAACTATAGTATAAGTGCTCGTCCTAATCTTGCAATTGGGTTGTCAGTATCGTATAATTGCTCACTTACTATTAATTAGCTAGGCAGTCAATGGAAGAGAGGTGGTTGTCATTCGTTGCCATTGGTTACTCACTAAAGCCCCAAGCGCTCGCTAGAGTTTGACAGGAGGCAAAAGAGGCGAACTTGTTCAGTTCTCCTATTCTTTCACTAAGTGTTGCAACGGCTATTGCAGTACCTTCTCCGTCAATAATCTCTCGTCCTACACTCAAATCGGGTTATTCTTCGGGCTTTTGCATGGGATTTGATGCACTGACAGCTCTCTTGGGACATTTCTGTGTACCTGCGTATACTTTGCATGAATAAACGACATTACCACCACCTAAACAGTCCATTCTGCCTCTATTCCTGGGGTTTTTTGAACGGTACGTCCAAATACTGTACAAGCTGAGCTGCAGTACACTTATCGTCTGGTCTCGTGGCACCTGCAGCCCTTTGCGATGATTTTTCCTTTTCTGAACACCAGAACTCGAATCCTCCGTCTGCATCTTGTCCACAAGGCGTCCGAGCCAGGCGGTCAGCAATCAGCACAATTTCCGGTATCCCGTCGTTCGATTCCTTCCAGAAAGTTAGATAACTTGGAATCCAACCCAACTGCATCGTTTCTTCGGCTCGCAGTTGGCAACCAACTGATTTGTTGAGTGGTCAGTTTCTTTCGTGCCCAGGACAACCGAACGAAATCATTACGGGATTTTCCCTTCCCTGTTTCCGTCCCGAGTATATTTATTTTACCATCCGCCACCAGATCTGATAGGGCAGGAGGGTATGCTTGCGTCAGAGAAGGCTTAAAGGCGTTTTCATCCAATGGTCTTTATCGAAAGTTGCATCTCAGCATCAGAAAATATCCCTGATCAATAGGAAGCCATCGGGACCTGGTTTGCCTAAGGATGATATCAAGCAGAACAAATGCCTCGACGAATGAAATCCTGCCCTTGGTCGGGGTTCTCCTCATGAAGAAACATCCCGCACGGCAGCGGCACAGGACAACTATTATCCAACAATTATTAATTCCAACTGCAGCTTTTTCAGCCGGACATGATGCGCCTGATTTGGTCAAAATCATGTTATCAAATCGATGAGTGCATTGTTTGATTCATGCATTGGGCAACGAGCTTCTGTGAGCCAGTCGTTCTTGAACAAAAGGATTGTTCTCAGCACCACAGCCTGGTCCCGTTTATTGCTTTTTTGATCTGAAAAAGGGGTATTCTGCTAACCGATTGCTATTAGCCAACTAAAACCTTCATATCAGCTACCGATCCACCAACAATATTTTAGATGTCGCTCGATTTATCTTGGGCTGGGATAACAAGTTCGCTGATCTCTTATCGATAGAGCCTCAACTTCTTACCCCACCTCTAGCTCGTGTCGATGACATACTTGTACCCGACCCAGCATCGAATTAATTCGAATCATGTGCAAATTGCAGATTGATGAATTATCTTTAACTTGGCATATCTCACCAGTGATATAGTCCTCATTATGCTTTCCCTAATTCCCAGTCATTGTTTCCTTTCATAAGCGAAGCGAGGAAAAGTTCACATGCACGTGACTACCCCCACCCGCCCTCCTCTATCACATGTATTTCTCTCGCCTAGCGCCAACAATCCTCTAAAGTCTCAGCCACAACACGATCGCACCTTTTTCATCCAAACTTCTAAGCTTTCACTGCCCCCAAAAATCGATCTCGGAATCCTACCCATCGATCTTGCAGAGGATTCAAAGTCTCTCCCCCAAATTCCTTCCTTCGTCCCAAGTACCATACCAACAGTCGGAAGCTGCACAGAGCCGAGATAGCAGATGCACGGTCGTAGATCATCCGTCATCCTTTTCCGGTCATGTAAGGCTAAACGACTCAACATGGCTCGATGCGACTCACACCCAATTTCTAAATCGCCCAAAAGGGCCAAATATCCAACTCAAACGATCCTCTCTCGTCCCCGCTGTTAAATGCAAATAACCTTCTTCTCGAAACTTTTCCCTTCCTTCCACCTGTGGCTCGTGCATTCCTCTTCAGTATGATGTGCCTGCTGAAACGCTGCGGGCAAGGTCAACGAATATCACACACCTGACACACCACGAACCACTTTGGCAACCCTGAATTCAGATCCGGAATCCCGAACCACCCAACAGGCCACGCAAACGGCGTCAAGAAGCGCGCGCGAGGAAGGACACGGTTGGGATTTGCTTCCAGGAAGTCGACAATACGAGAAACGTAAGGGGGATTTTCTCGCTGGGAGTCTTTGACAAATACTTGCCCCTGCCATGAGACCAGTTACAGACATGGGATGCTGGTGGTGATCATGGAGACTGAACGGAAAGGGGAAAGACTCAAAAAAAAGCGTCATCGAAGTTGATGAAGTTGTTTTGCTATGACCTCTTTTTCTTTGATTCTAGATCCGCGTTTTTCAACAAGCTTGAAAGAGCACGAACCATCAAGTCGGTGGATGCGTCGCAACCTTATCCCAGATCGTCTTCACTCGTCTTTTTAATAAAAGGGCATCTTATGATGGGCTCGGAGTGGCTCAGATGAAGATCAGACTTCGGTGTCCCGATTCTGCGTGCAAGGAGGTGCTGTTGATACGAGTCAAGATGCGTATTCATCGCCCTTGGCAAGGGTGACGAGGTCGTGATAAAGTTATCCGAAAAGAGTGTGTGCGAGAAGAAAAAAAACATTTAGCTCTAGGTCGGGCACCAAACGTTTTACCCTAGTATACCGGGTCGAGGATGAAATTTCTGTTTTGTCAGTAGGGAAGTCACGGCCCTTTCAACCGGTAAACTACCAAGTTCGGTACAAAACTACTTGGAGACGTTTGATGCATCTTCAAAGTCTTGTATGAACAGTGCCTAGGGCATGTCAGCTCTTACTCCGGATTTCCTCTGCGTTCTTGTTTTGTTCCTGTAGCTCTAATTCTGTCTCTTACCAAGAAAGTGAAATTCTGGGTGACGAATTTGGAAACGGCTTAGCGATTTTCGAAATGAAATGTTTTTTTGTTTCTATCTTTACATTTTCCCAAGTCCTCAATAATCAGGCTCAAAATTAATTCCAGTTTTTCTAAAAAAGATGTCAGTCATCAAATATCAAGATGTCAAATCGCTCCACAGAAGAACCATTCCAGCGACTGTACGACATCCAAACCCACGTCGTGATGAACTTCCCTTCCAAGTCCCCGCTTTATATATAGCCAAACATCCCGATTAGGTGACCGGTGAGCCTCCCTCTCCCCGCAAAAAATACAAGCAGCCGACCCCCACGGAATCGCCGCACATTTCCCATTCAAGAAAGAGGAAGGAGGCACAGTGGCAAACTTACGTCCACCTCGGCCCAACCTTCTTCCAACTTCAGGACAACACATCACTTGCGTACACACTCTAACCCTGGCAATATCAACTTCCAATCCGGAAACGACTCGTACACCATTTCGGCCCCCCTCAGCTATCAGAAGCCAAGAGGGAAAAAGTGTACCTGAAGTATCCTCTTCCCCATAGTGAATACCTAAATGACCCGAAGCTTTTCGGCACTTCAACTAGACAATCTCCATCTCACTTAGCCTCTAACTAAGGTAATACCGGTAGATCCCAGATCTTTGCGGGTCTTGGCTTCTTGCCGTCTTTTGTCTGATACAGGACACTTTCTTTTTACTTTATTTCTCAGTCCTATTTTACGTGTATAACGGCACGGAATGGTTAGGAATCCGAACGAGTCCGAGACTACGTGTCCGGTCGTTTTGTTTCTTCTTACTAGACTGTTGTAAGGACAGGCCAGCTGTTCAAGTCTCCGGGATCTTACTTGCTTGAGTTTCTCACCAACTGGGTAAGATTGTACGAGTTGACCAGTTGGTTCTGTTTCAGTACCAGTCAATCCTTTTGAGTATCAGAATACCAAACTCTTAAAGTTCACAAAAAGGAGAAACTCGGATGATGATTTCAATTTCAGATTTTCCATTCATTAAGCTATCTACTAACTCAAAAAAACTCGCTCGGGGTATAAAAAACTGGTGGGTGCAACTAAGCTAAAACTATATACCTATCCTCCTCTTGATCGTTCCTGCCGAATTACTTTCTCCCGTGATGAAAAAAAAAACACAAATTGAACCCCTTTTCTATATATATCCCATGAAATTTCCCGCTAATACCATTTCCCTCAACGTTCAACGCTCCAAAGAATTTTGGTGAGGGGTTCTTCCCGACAAGATTTCGCTTCGCTTGCTTCGCTCCCGTACTCGTAAAATCATGCTGCTCTGTAGTAGCGGTTGTTGAGATAGAAGAGAGACAAAAATGAACAAAGAAAAGATGATGAAAAACCGATAAGGAAAAGTAAAGACAAGAAAGAGATAAAAGAAAATCGAGCGAGTGTAGCGCCAGCTATGCGTTGATGAAATCCAGCCCCCGAACCCTTCCTCCTTTTATAGATAAAAACCCACAATCGCCGCCTGTGACACCCCAGAGACCCTCCCAATGATATTTTTTCGCTATGCCGGATGAAAAAGCCTGACCAGATCCCGATTTCCCCGCCAATGACAGATGAGAAAGAAGCATGTATGTTAAGGAAAGGAGAGAGGAGTTTTGCAGACGCATTTTGATCACTCGTAATTTCATGAAAATGAAGAACCGAAAGAAACAAAAGAAGAATTCGCGATCGCTTTTCTTTTGGTTGATAGAGTCGTCATCATATCATTCCGCTCAAGCCCTCTAGGGGATTGATGACCGCCTTCCGATTGATCTGTGCCTGGGTTTGCGAACTCGACGTCGGTCGTCCGTGTTGGAGAATGCTACCTGGCATGGGTGTGCTCACGACACTCGAGGAGGGTGTCATCTGAGGGGTCATCGGAGGTTCGACTTTGGGTTTAGCCATCGTTGAAGCGCCCAACGCACGAGTGTGAGATGACTCGCGACGACGTTTGGGAGCATCTTTGATTTTGGGATGTGTGTGACACTGTGATGAAGAACGTTAGTAATCAGACGCAAGAAATTCAAGAGAGAGAGGATGGTACGAGGAGAGAAAAACTTACTTTATAGGCGTGTCTGAACCAGGTCGTTCCCTTCTTCTTACTGCTCACCAGTGCAACCCACTCGTTACAACTACCGCACAGACCCTCCCACACGTCTGGATTCCCATCCATGCGACGGGTCTCTTGTGGCTCCTGGAATGGACTACCAGTAGCTGCGCTGATGCCGTGGGTGAAACTTTTGTCGTACCAGAAAGCGCTGTTCTTCAACACCAGCCAACGTCCCGGCTTGCAAATACCACACCACCCTTCTCGCTTGTTCCCGTGACCACGAACCCATCTTGGCGTGTAGAGGTCGCCATCGAAGCGAAGTTCCTGTTCGTGAGGCGTGAGATCAGGGTCTGATGGGTTCATGTCCTCCGGTGGTGGGGGAACTTGCTCTTCGTGGAGCGATGCATAAAGATCCGGTGGGTCGCTTAGGTCGGTGTAATGCGAGTGTAGCGAGTGAGGGTCGGCGTTGCTTTGCAACATTCGGAAAAGTCCATGGGAGAGAAGTGGTGGAGGGTTTTCGAACTGGTTCGGCTCATGGAAGTTGTGGGAAGGGAGAAGCATGCTGTTGCGATGGAAAGCGGTGTTGTTAGCCAACATGAACGGGTGTTGCTGCGTTTGTAGATTCATCGTGTTCAAAGGCAATTGGGCGTTCGGTAGAGTGGGAGAAGAATGTCTCGACGACATGCGGGGAGGATGTGGTGTAAACACTTCGTGGCCTTGGTGATAAATGAAAGGCGATGGTCGCCGACTGGGCATTGGAGCATAGGATCCGGTGGACCATCTCTTGCTGCGAGTGCTATCCATAGTATATGGTGCTGAGCGCATACTTGGTCGAGGCGATGGAGAAGCCCGGCCTCTGCTCTGCGTGCGAACCAGTTCCGAGCGGTGTTGGGGAGTCATCCTTGGAGATGCCACAGGCGATAGTTGGGTAGAAGACATCAGTGAGTTGCGGTTTGAAGGTGGTGGGTAGTCTGAACTGAATGAAGGAGCCTCTGACAGTGTTGCTGCAAAGTCCTCATAGGAAGGCATCTGTGAGAGATCGCCGGTGGTCGACATAGTAAATGATGAGCCAGACATGCGTCGAGAGCTGTATGATTGATCCATGCTTATACGGTCACTTTCCATTCCTGGTCCGGGATATCGCAAGTCGAGAATAGGAGCCTCATCGGTAGAGAAAGCCTGTCCCATATTCATATCTCTCATATCGGTATCAAAGTTGTGTAATTCAAGTCCCTCGTCACCACACGTCTTGGTCTGCCAGCCATCTGAATTCCGCGTCAGATGATAGTTCTCATCATTGTTCTCCCTTTCGTTCCAGAAGAACTTACTCTCACCATGGGAAGTATTAGGGTAGAACTCTTGTTGCACAGCATATGTCTGAGGTAGTCCGTCGTTCATAGGTTGGGTGGGCATGGTTGACGAGTCCCATGCTGGTAATTGACCATACTCTTCTGGCATACAATAGTTGAGTGGGAATGCCGACTCATGAATAGTTGCTGGTCGAGGCCGCGATACTGGAGGTGTAGGTGAAGACCACATTCCCATGCCTTGTGGTTCCGTCTTCATTGATAGCTCGTTGGGATTCATTGTGACTGAAGGAAAGGACCGAGCTGGATAGTCTCTTCTGAATTTGTTATTTGGGTTGAATGTGAAGGAGGGTGTCTGGATTTGCTGGCGACTATGTATAAAGTAAGTACGCTAAGCTTGCTAAACGAGACCCATATATGGGGATCCTTACAGTTGTGCCTGATTGGAGTTCTCCATGACGAAGTGTCGCCGGCGTCGTTAAGTGATTATATTCCGGGCCTGGGTAAACGTCGTCAGCAGTGATAAGTCTAAGTCTTTGCGATGATAGTTGAAGGGCAAAAGAGTGGAGGGTGAGACTCCACTGACCAGGATCCAGGTCGACTTTTTAAAAGGCAGTGAAGGAAGGTTGTAACATACCAGACGTGTTAAGATCGGAGGATGTGCAACTCAATATGTTATACTGGGCCAATGCTGTTCGGAGTGGTAAGGAATGCGTAGAGTTTGTGTAGTGCTTCCGGTGAAACGAGATTGGACAACGATGCCTCGCGATGAGAAAGTGGGTATACTTGGGAAGTATCCTTAAGTGCTAAGCAAGTGTGCTGGATCGAGGGCAGTCGGTGACTGCGGAAATGAGTGTTGAGAGTTGTGCTATGCAAGAAAGTATAGAAACAAACTCGTTTGGTGATCGGCGAGTCCTGGCTTGATGTAGATGAGAGCCAGCTCCCAGTATATAGTGCAGAAGAATGCGAAATTAAAATGACCGTAAAGGAGTGACTGGCCAAAATGGATTAGGAAGAGTTGCGATTGGGACGAGGCGGAAAAGGTCGAAGAGGGGCAGTGCAGACACCCCAGAGGTATAAGAAAAGAAGAGTGTCGTTAACAGCCCTGTCCGGGTTCGGGATGTCTCTCGACAACCCATGCTCGTGGACCTTGATACAAGCCAAACTTGCCAAACCACACTTGAGGTCAGAAAAGACCAGGAGAGACGCTTGGTCGGGGGTGGACTTGGCGAGCTGGGTAGGGGGGGAGGGGGGCGAGTGTGTTCAGGGGGGGTCTTTGCAGATGCACTTGCAGCTGGTCCGTCCGACTGCACACCTGCTTGACTTGCTTGTCTCTGGCTACACTGCTGCAGGTGGAGTGTCGAAACCCGCGGACCGGGGGATCAAGGTCGGGTTTCTCGGTGGCCTTTTTCTTTGGGGTTGGCTTTGACGAGCGAAAGAGGATGCGTAGCCGTACCTAGTAGCCGAGGCGAGAGCGAGCAAGAGCGAGCAACTTTGCCCTGGCCCTCTTCCCTGGCCTGGCCCCATAGTCCTTGAAGACTCCGATTTGAGAGACGGTGGCATGTGTTCATCCAGCATCTCCAAGTTCCAACTTCAACATTCAGAAGTTCCGTCCCCGTCTCTACCTCCGAAGTTCGAACCATCACCACCCATCAATGGTGTGAAGGGGGTGGCTGGTCTGTCTCATGCGACGCCACCACCCTATATCGAACTTTATCTGGGGTAGGCTGGCTGAGAAGAGCAGTACGAAGTATATGATGCATCAGACCCACCACTTGGGGAACGATGTTCTGCTTCGTACCTACGGAGAAAACAACTTCAACTGAACTGTCAGCGGCCGTTGGGAGTTTAGACCACGGTCCAATCAAGGGAAAATCAAATCTGCGCCAGGACTTGTAACGTCTGGGAGTGTCTAAGGAGTCTCTCAACTTGAATCCGCAAACCTGACGTCCAGCAGTCCAATCAAGTGGGCCAGCCGACTTGGTTGCCGGCGAGTCTGAGGGCCGGTGTCGACCGCGGTGTGACCACTCAGGTGGGCGATCAGGGATTGTGTTTGGTCGCAAGATCTGGAGCTGTTTGAGGATCGTCCTCACGGTCAGGGGGCACCCCGCTTGTTGCGACTTGTACAACAACGCATATCAGCCCTAATATAATTGTGAACGAGGACCATGCTAGTGAAAGTGTGGAGATATTGGTCAGTCTTGGTGAACGGCATCTGTGGCATCCAGGACCACGCCCGACGAGGGCGTACGAGCTCTTCTTCGACGACGGTTGGGTCGGCAGTTTGCTCGCCTGAAGCGTCTGACTGGACGCATCAAGAAGGATTCTTTTGCAGCTTCTGCAATGTTAACCTGCAGGTGTGGGAAGTTGGTTAGTTAGTGGGTTCTTTTCGAAGTGAAAGTTTCATGTTGGCTGTGACGAGGTAAGAATCGGTCGTTAATTGATTGAGACCGACGGCGTTGCTATGGTGGCTGGCGAGGTGGGTTGCCGTGGGATAGGGTGAGAGTGGGCTGTTGGCGAGTGGTTCAGGGGTCGAGGGGCATAAGCGAGTGTTTGAGGAAAGCAGGGAATCGTGCTTCTGAAACAATGTAGCGCGGGGATATCAACTGTAGAAATCGACGCGACCGCGAGTGGGTTGCGAACTAACCAGATTGGATGCCGCTGGCCTCACCGCGTCCTGCTTTAGTTACGCTACGATTTTGAGCTTTAGCGCGCTACACCTAAACAGGATAGAAAAGGAAATCTACTACCTCTAGCGGTCTATTTCTAGAATTATATTTATATTATTTAAATATAAAGAGAAAACATTAAAAAAGATAGATACTATTAGAGCTTAATATTTAGAATTCTATATATTATCTAGTAGTATATAAATAATATATATATCTTATTTAGAAAATATTATAGAATAAATCTAAAATAGAACTATTATCTAATAAAATAATCTAAATATATCTAGAAATTTAACTTTTATATAATTCTTAAAAACTAGAGATATAGATATTTAAGTAGTCTAGAAAAAAAAATTAAAACTATACTAGACTATAAAAGATTTACTTTTATAATAAAAAAGAATTTTAAATTTTTTAAATCTAAAAACTTATAAGCGAGATTATATTAACTTACTCTTTTTATACTACTTTTAAAAAGTCTAGAGAAAAATTACTAGAAAAATATATTCTATTTTTAATTTACTCTAGATAGTTTTAGAGTAATACTATTTATAAGTAGATTTATAGAAGTATTTTCTTTATACTAAGCTTTAAATACTATAAGTAGAATCTAAATAATATTATATAGTATTATATAAAGTTTAATTTCTTAGTTTATTAACTTAAATCTTATAATATATATAAAAATATATATAATATAGTTTACTACTAAGTAGTCTATATTATTAAGTAGCTTATTTTTCTCTACTCTACTATCTATAAACTTTAATATATATTTTTTTTAACTATTAATTATAGAAATTTAAATCTAAGAAGTATAAATTATTTTAGCTATTAAGACTATTTAATTATCGAAAAAACTAAGCTAATATAATATAGTAAAGATCTATAAAGTATTATATAAGACTCTTTCTAATAGAATAGATAGCTAAACTTATCGCTTAAAAAGTAAAGCTAATTATTATAAGCTAGATAATATATAGAAGAAGATACTTATTAGATATATACTCGATCTAGATTCGAGAGAATTTATATCTTATCTAGCTAGTATTAAAGATATAGCGAATCTTCTACTTAAATCTTAAGAGATACTATATATTAAGAAGAACTAGATATATTAATTTATTTAATAATAACTAGAGTTAAAGACGTGTTTTAATCGCGTTTATAACTTTTAAAGAGCCTTATATAAAGATTCTAAGCTTATTAGTATATAGTTTTAACTAGTAACATGTTTTATAAGCGAGTCGCTTACCTAAGCGAGTCGCTTACTTTTCTAGTCGCGTACTATCTACTACCTTTAAATTATAATAGCTTAATACTATAATATTCAATTACCTTCTTAAGAAGCTAGTATCATTTTAGTAACCTAAGTACTTAAAAACAACACGCTATTAACTAAATAAAGCGCTATAAAGATTTACTAGGTTCCTTAAAAGACTCTCTCTAATTAACACGCTAGAAAGCCTCTATAACACGATTACTAGCCTAATTCGAAAAAACTTATAAAGCTAGAGGAGAATATAATAGTTAGATATATATTAGAGTTAGATTCGCGAGAGTTTTCGCCTATAAGGAATATAGTATAAGATATAGCTAACAATCTACTAAGAGAGCGCGATAGAGAGCCTATAGATAAGAACTAGCTAGACAACTTTATTAAACGTACACCTAAGCTTAAAACTTAATAGAGTTATTCTTATAATTATTAGCAAGCTTTAACTAAGGATCCGCGAGTTATTAGCCTATAGTTTCTACTTATATAGTCTATTAAAGAGAAATATAGTATTTAAGAGAAGGATATCTATAACTTTAATAAAAGTAGCTTTATAATAGAGGTTGTTTTATTCTAACTAGTTGTTATAAGCTTAGAAACGCGTGAGAAGCGAAAGTAAGTTTAGCTAGGTAATTATAAGTAGGTTATAGTTATTTAGAGAGTTAATATAATAGGATAAGTAAACTTACTATTTATTATATTCGCAGGTAATATAAGATAACTAAGGCTATAACTAAGTATAAAAGTTATAAGAGGAAGTATATTAAGAGTTAAGAGATATTAATAGTAGGTAAGGTAGCTAATTTAATTACTTCTAAGGAAACTAGCGACTAGAAATAAGGTGGAGAGTCTAGGAAGAGAGTTTATATAGATAGATACTATAGCCTTTATAGTAAAACGAGGTATAATTCTTATACTTGTTAGGTAGAAATATTAGATATAGAAGATAGCGACATTTCTAAATAGTACTAGATAGCGTCTATAGTTATAATAAAATGTATAGTGTTAAGTATTTTATATTATAATAATACTAGATTAAAAAAGTAGACGACTCGCTTAGGTAAGCGACTCGCTTATAAAACACGTTAGAGAATATAAGAGTATAATATAGTATTCTTAACTATAATTTTTAGAATTTTAATAAAACTAGCTTTATAATAGATATAATTATATCTTTTATAGTTATTATATATATAGATAGATATAGTAGAGATAAGATAGTTTAGCTAGATAATCGAGAATAAGCTACTATAATTACTTATATTAATAGCGAAGGCGAGAGTATTTCTCTATTTTTAGTTATATAGAGAAAATACTATCTCTTAAGTTAGTATACTAAGAGCGGCCTTCTATATAACTAGATTATTAAACCTATAAGTAATAAATAGATAAATAATAAGATAGATCTAGAATAGCTAAAGTACTTCGATAAATATACTTCTATTTATATAAAGAGACTATATCGAATACTTATTCTTAATAGATATAAGAGTTATAAATCTACTAAATTTTAAGAGTATTATAAGATATATAATATTATTACTCTTATTTAATCTAGCTACTTAATATTAGATATTTTAGTATATTAAAGCGAGTATATAGTCGTTAGATTAAGACTTTTATTAAGGCTTATATTAACTATATTATAAAGATTAAGTTCTTTCTCGCTTTTAAAGCTATATATTAAGCCTCTATTATACTCTAGAATAGTTAAGCTAGATTCTATAGAGCTAGCTTAGTACCTTTTAATCTAGATATAGTTCTTTTAAGGCTTAATATAAGGTTATAGACTCTAATCTCTCTTATTAACTTCTCTATAGATACTAACCTCTAGATCTTATAGACCTCTTAAAACCTAATCGATACTCTTTTATAGATAACTTTAGTTAAGGATTATATTATATATTATTAAGAAAGCTTACTAATATCTATTTTCGAGATAGTCGCTATACTAGCTAAGAGTATAGAGCTATTAGCTTATAAGATAACTTTATTATTTACTAAAGTCTATACTCTTTATAAAGTAAATAAAGTACTTAGTAAACGCTAGAGAGTTAAAAAGACTCTAGTTTATTAAGAGAGTATACTTACTATAGAGAATATATAGAATATATTAGCTTAAAAGAAGATAGAGAAGTAGGTTTAATATAATAAGTATTCTAAGAGTAGTAGACGAAATAAGAGATAACTCTCTAGATAACGATATAGTACTTATAAAAAGACTAGTTATAATATATAAATATATTAAGAGGCTATATATACTTCTAGTTTATTAGATTTCGAGTAGTTTAAATTAATACTATATATTATAGTTATATAATCTAA